>QMFE01005428.1:0-19394 GCA_003314665.1 Tricholoma sp. MG77 | reverse complement strand
GTGCCTCTTTCGTTTCCTCTTCTGCTCCTTGTCGTCGTACCCATGGTTCATCATCGTTGTGTTTCCTGTTGTCTGCTGTCCCGTCGTCGTCAATAGTTTAAATTGGTACCCAAAAAACTTTGTTAGTAAAAAGAAAAGAAGTAGGAAAATAAAAATACATACCTGTGGCCCAAGAGACATCATCAACGTCTCTTGGGCCGTTTTTCCATTTGGTTTGCCTCATTGTCGTCATCTCCCCATCGTGCTCCCATTAGCACCCTTGACCCGCCCTACGAGCAGTGGCTTGTAGCGGTGGTCTTGGGCGCTCTGTTGTCATCCCTTGCCCTTGTCGTTGTCGTTGCTGTCGCTCCGCCCTTTCTGTTGTCACCCCACCCTCGTCCTTGTTCCCCTTGCCCCATTGCCGTCTGGGCCGCTTCGTCATTCATTCCCACCCCGTTGCTTGCGGCAGTGGTTCAGGGGGCTGGTGTGGTGGCTGTGTTGGCCATTGTCATGCCAATACATAACCTATATTTAAGGAAAACATAAGAAAAGAACTAAAAAAAACTACCTGGGGCCCAAATGACGACGGAGTCGTCTCCATCATTGTTTGGGCCCGATTCATGCATGATGTGGTTTCTGCCATGCTGCTGTGGGACCCGTAGCTTTGAGGTGTTAAGGGAGTGGTGGTGGCAGAGGGAGGAAGGAGGTGGGAGGCGGCATTGTCGAGCGACGAGCGTGGTGGTTAGTGATGAGCTGGCATTGTTGGTGATGCGGCTGTGTTGATTTGTCATCACAGCAGGGGGCGGTACATAGACAAATGAAATTACTTACTGGTAATGACTGTTTAGTCTAATGGTTATATTGTTGCATTAATTGTACTTAATCATGTGACTCTGAGGGTTCAATCCTTGCAGTGACCATTGATTTTTCAGTCGATTATATAAGCAACTCAGACTGTCTGAGTGTCCAAGCGGAGTCCACTCAGAATGGGGGGGGGAGTGTAAAGGCCTCCTGTGGCCTATGCCTCCAAATAAAAAGAAGAAAATATGTGCCTAAAAGCTGACATACAGCACTGGGTGCAGCAAGCTGCAGAATAGAGGGTTAGAGGACATTGGAGGAGCAAGAGTAGAATATTGATGAACCATGGGAGATGGTGATCAGTTGTTGATCGAGGTGGGAACTGGCAGTGGGAAGTGTCCCATGGTGTCCTGCACATTCCTGAGGTGATGCTTGTGTGAGCATAGTGTGTAGACTCACCTTGTTGAAGTTTAAATGTAAGCTGGGGAGAGAAATAATGCTGGTGTTGGGTTTTGACGGAAACAAGTATCATTATAGTGAGTCAGGGATGGGATCACCCACTATTATTAGGCTGGGTTTGTGGGAAAGCCAGGTGGGGAGCATAGGGAAATGCATGACAATGAGAGGGGTAGTTACAGATCATAACAACCTCAATATGAACTGCTGACATCTTTGCATTAATGTCATCATTGTAGTAGTAGTAGTATTATTATTATTAAGTTAGTAACTAGAAAAGATCATTAGCAGCAAAATAATGAAACAAGAGTTTAAAAAAACTTACCAATGGCCCAAGAGACATTGTTTGACATCTCTTGGGCCTTTTTTTTGTTTGCTTTGCCTATCATTTCCCCCTTGTCTCCAGTTGTCTTGTCATTCCATCATCTCCTGCAGTCCTGTCATTCCCTTGTCATTCCATTTGGCCTAGTGGCAGCATTCACAACTCTCAGTGACTTTAAACCAATATATATGGACCAACTAATGGTGGCTTTAAGCTGCTTTCAATGGTCTATCTAATGTGGGCCCATAGGTCATAATAGACCATAGTAGATGAGTGGGCTCATCTGGTAGGCATAGTGTTTTAAAGTCTGGTTTGGTCCAGTTACATTCACAAACTACATTGCAACTGGACTGGACCATGCAAGACCGGTTTCTTGCGGTCCAGTCCAGTCTGACAACTGGTTGTGGACCGACTCGCGTTGGTCTAAACTGATGTAATATACATAATAATACTATTATAAACTAACCTAAAGCCCTCACAGGCAGGGGCCTGTGAGGGCATGTAGATAATAAAATTAAAAAAGTAATAATAAAACTATTATGTAGGGGGGTCAGCTAACAGATGAATCAAAAGAAAGAAAAAAACCCCTCCTGCATTTGGAGGGAGGAGAGGCAGTGTTGGCAGAGGTGGCAGTGTTGTTGCGTTGGCGTTGGCAGTGGTGGTGCCAGCATTGGAGGTGGTAGTGGTGGTGGTGGCGTTGGTGTTGGAGGCAGTAGTGGTGGTGTTGGTGTTGGAGGTGGCAGTGGTGGTGGTGGTGGTGTTGGTGCTGGTGTTGGTGTTGGTGTTGGTGTTGGCGGAGGTGGTAGTGTTGGCATTGGAGGTGGTAGTGGTGGTGTTGGTGTTGGAGGTGGTAGTGGTGGTGGTGGTGTTGGTGCTGGCATTGGCATTGGTGTTGGAGGTGGTGGTGGTGGTGGTGTTGGAGGCGGTAGTGGTGGTGGTGTTGGTGGTGGTGTTGGTGTTGGTGTTGGCAGAGGTGGTGGTGTTGGTGTTAGCAGCGGTGGTGCTGGTGGTGTTGGTAATGGTGGTGGTGTTGGTGTTGGCATTTGTGGCAGCATTGGTGTTGGTGTTGGCAGAGGTGGTGGTGTTGGTGTTGGAGGTGTTGGCAGTGGTGTTGGAGGTGTTGGCGGTGGTGTGTTCCCCTTCGTCAAAGCACCCCA
The DNA here is from genome assembly GCA_003314665.1 of Tricholoma sp. MG77. Classification (NCBI taxonomy): domain Eukaryota; kingdom Fungi; phylum Basidiomycota; class Agaricomycetes; order Agaricales; family Tricholomataceae; genus Tricholoma; species Tricholoma sp. MG77. Next base: position 16,682 of record QMFE01005428.1, on the reverse strand, counting down.
TCTCCTCCCATGAGCAGTGGCTCGTAGGCTGGGTGGTGGTGCTGTGTTGGGGTGGTAGCCATTGTGGGTTGGCACCAGGACATTGTTGTCATCAAAGTAAAGAACCTAAAAGAGAAAAATAAAAAGTTAGTTAGTTGAATAAAAGAAAAAGAAAAAATACTTGTAGCCCAAACAATAACTAGCATTGTTTGGGCATGCTTGCATTTGGTCTTGGTGTCCACCATCATTATTGGCAACTCCAACTCGCCCTACGAGCAGTGGCTCACAGGTGCAGTGTTGTGTTGGCAATGTTGATGTTCGTGGTGTTTACAAGTGGCACCACTTTCTGTTTGGGGTGTGCAAATATGACCAAATGGTCCATGCGCACCTGCAGGGTATATAAACCTGTACTTTTCATGCTCTCTTTCCCTTGGGCTTGTCCCAGTATATATTATTTTAGTTACTATATTACTATATTACTATGTACAATATATATAGGTAGGGATCATGTAAATAGACCAGTTGCGACCGACTGCAACCAGTTTTCATTGGTTTTAATAAGTATTAGATATCAAAGACCGCAACTGACCCACCAGTAAGATTTAGGGCAACTGTAACTGATAAAAAAACCAGACCGCAGTTTGGTTTGGTTTTGTTGCTGGTTTTTCACGGTTGCGTGAACTGGACTTTTAAACACTAGGTAGGCATAAGCTCATGCAAATAGGGTGGGCTCATGGGTGATATGAGTACTGCTAGAGGCCATCTGTCATATCAACACTGCAGTGGACAGTATGATGGATGGGCCCATGGGTCATGTCAATACTGCAGTAAACTGTATGATGGATGGGCCCATGGGTCAGGTAAATACTATAGTAAACTGTATGATGGGCCCATGGGCCAGGTCAATACTGCAGTAAACTGTATGGTGGATGGGCCCATGAGTCAGGTCAATATTGCAGTAAACTGTATGGTGGATGGGCCCATGGGTCATGTTGATACTGCAGTGGACTAAATGGTGGATGGGCCCATGGGCCATGCCAACACTGCAGTGGACTGTATAGTCCATGACTGGCTTGCAGCCCTCATTATATTGAGATACTTGATGAGGGATTCTCAAACATTCTGTGTGACATTTCACATACTGGGTTGGAACACCACCACCTCCAAATGTTGGATCAGAACTGTTATGATTGCTCACATACCCCTTGCCGACACCTAGTGAATGGCAGGGGTATACCCCCAGTATACCCCTGACAATCTCTACCGACACCCCTACCTTTCACCTACTTTCAATTCTTGTTTCCCACATTCTGCACTTGCATGCACCTGTCCACATCCATCTGCGCACCCCGGTCCGCACCTCTGCAATGTGAGCGTGCTGCGACCCTCTGATCCCACCAGCCCTGCAGATGCCTTGCACTTGTTCCACACTCTCTCCACCCTAACAGCTATCTCCAAGATTGGATCTCTGACTTGCATGTGCAATTCCTGCTGGTGTCCCATCTTTCCATTTGCTGAACTATACTTAGTGTTATCATTTCCAATTGTATGAAACATCATCCTTATCCTGTATTCTTAGACTTAGGCTCCACATGGTCTTGTAGCTTAGGAACATGCCGCTTCCATTAGTTAGATGTATAAGTACTTTGTTATGCACATGTAGAACCTCAGTCTAATAATTAACAATGATTCCACGCTCTCGCTCTCAGTTCCCTTAGTCTGTGCGACCAACTCCTTACCTGAAATAATGGACATGCTAGTAGTGCAGGGAGGCACAGCTCACCAACTCGTGTAGCTGAAGCCGAGTGTAAGGGCAACCTTATGATCAGAGCCTGAACTTGATACTTGCAAGGAAAAATTAAAGAGTTAGATAAAGCTAACTATACAAGAAATACTACACACCTTGCAAGGGAAAACAAAAGAGAAAAGTCTAAGGTGTTTCCCTGCAAGGGTGTGACTATGTACAAGAAACTGTGTGACAAAGTAAAATAAACCTGTCTGCATGCAGAAGCAAGACAGGGGAAGCAAGCATGCATCAGGGGTGCATCAACAGTTGTTCCGCTATCTCTAAATGAGTTTGAGTGGTGTTCCATAGCTTTGGCATCATTGTTGAAGTGTAGGGGGTGGTTGTAGGCGAGGTGTGGAATGGTAGGAAGTCATCCGAAGTCATATGAAGTTGTTCAAAGTTGTTCAAAGTTGTTCAAAGTACTTCAAACATGTTTTGTGAGCTTCGTAGGTGTTTGTGGGTGTTTGTAGAGCCTCGACAAGTGTTCCCCTTACATCACCCCCCTCTCAAGGTGCAGCATCCTGATGTGAAAAACCCCACATCGACCCAACCTGTCATTGTGGTTGAAAACCCATGTGACCAAACAGTAGGGCATTGATATGTTTAGGAGCAGTCTGTAAGGGCAAGACCCAGAAGAAGAGGAGACACAGGGGGCACACAAGTACCAGGGGCCACAAGGGCACAGGGAGTCTATAAAGACTATGTAATGACAGAAGTCAATGCTATAAAGCAAGTATACTGGGGATATTCTTAGATGTTGGATTAAGGTATCTCTACTACTACCAGTTGCCCATAATAGGGCTGTAGGTAAACAATACCAAATAAGGGGAATAAGGTAGGATAGAAAGGAATGAAAAGGAAATATAAACAATGGGTAGGGAACTATATATACCTGGGGGTTGTCCCCTTACACAGTCGGGTGGGTTCTGTAGAAGTCCTGTATTAGCTTAGGAGCATCCAGGTCACCTTCCGAAATCCATGAATTTCTTCATGACCATAGCCCTTCCATCTGACCAGGTACTGCAGTGTTCTGCCCTCATGCAACTGTTTATCACCTCTTCAATCTCATACCTCTTTTCTCCCCCTACGATGTCCGGTGGTGGTGGTGGTGGTGGGTGTGGTTGTCAACCTACGATCGGATCTGGTGGGGCGGGCATGAGTTTAACGATGTGGAAGACTGGGTGGAGTTGTGACATGGATGGAGGTAGTCTTAGACAGTACGCGTGCGAACTGACTGGGCGAACAATTGGGTATGGGCCTAGATAGCAATGTGTGAATTTCTTTGAGGGTCTGATTGTACTAATGTCCGACACATTGAGAAAGACCTTGTTGCCTGCTTCAAACTTCGGGGCTGGGGTTCTCCACTGATTATAGTACCTTGCCATATCATCTTTCGATTTCGCGAGGGCCACCCGTGCTTCATCCAATGTAGACTTCATTCAATCTGCGAACTCGTTGACAGCTTCAAGTTTCGATGGACGTTGGTTAGGTTTGAAACCCATTCAGGGGTGTCTACCAGTGTCGACAAAGAATGGGGAGTGTTGCATAGATGAGTGGACGTGGTTATTGTATGCGAATTTGCCTAGGGGTAGGAGCGTGTCCCAATTGTTCTGTCGTTCATTCACGAAAACTTGAATATACTGTTCGAGCTCTTGGTTAACACATTCGGTCTGACCATCTGACTGTGGGTGATATGCAGTTGAGGCCAAAATGGTGATTCCCAGTAGATGATATAATTCATGCATGAACTCAGCAATGAATTGGGGCCCTCAATCCGACAGCATCGATCTGGGTAGGCCATGCAGCTTCCACATGTTCTGGAGGTACGGTCAGGCTGAGCCCAGTGCGCTGCAGAAGCGTTCACGCGCATGAGCCACCATTGGTAGGCAGAGCCCAGGGCTGTGTCCGGCTGCAAGCCAGTCCATCCTTTCCTCAGCCTTGCCCAATAGCACACCTTGTGCCAATCCCTCATACAAACTCCTCCTGCCCAACTTCATGCCCTCCTTCACTCCATAGTCTTTGCCCTTGGTGTAACCTTCTTGCCATCCTTCAAGGTGAGCTTTTTGTATTATCTCCTGCAGTTCATCGGCCATGTAGCAGTTTGGTGGCGGTTGCGAGGTCGCCATTGGGTTTGATGATGATGTGGCCGAGGCTGTGTCAGAGATTGTTGGCTTCTTTTTTGAGGGTTTCTTCATTTTTCCGGGGCCAGGCATGGCTGGATCAACGAAGCAGATGGTGTTACAGTAGTACAGTTATATGTGGCAGTTATACAGTGGACAGTGGACAGTTTTATGGTTGACGGTGCGGTTTTATGGTGACAGAGATACCAAAACGAGACAGAAGCTTGAGAATGGCCCAAAAAGCTTGAGAAAAAGCAAAAGAAGCAGTAGATGGTGTGTTAAAGCAGGAAAAACACTCTCATCACCACATGGAGAGGCCTGAGCTCACTCCTAATGCCTGGAGAGCAGTGTGATGGTATAGCTGTGGATGTGTGACTACTACATGTGACTGGCTATCTATCAACGAGATCACATGATCACCTGGAGTGGTGCCTTGCACCACTCCACTGCCTAGAACCAGAAGATGATCCCCTCCAGCCTGCATTTGATGCAAGGGAGGGGGAGTTGTCATCATCATCACCTAGAAGTTAGAAGAACCAACCTGTTGATGTTGATCAACAAAGTCATATGATTACTCACCTGACCAAAATTTCGGCACCTGGATACCCGTGCATACCCATGACACTGTGGAAATGGGTACAGTGTTGCACAGGTTCAGCAAACTCAAACCTGTACCTGTACCTGTGCACACCATAAGCACATTATCACAGGTTTACCCATACCTGTGTCATGCCTTAGGCATGGGGGAGGTGCATGTGGGCATACTAAGGTGATGGGCCTCATGAATGGCATTGGCACCCAGCAAAGGATACCACTTGTTGAGGGTGGCATGTTCTCCTGTTGTGCAGTTGGTGGGGAGGCAGTGAACACTGTGTTGGTGATATGGTTTTCATCACAGAGGATAGCCACCATGTACCACTGTTGGGATCTTATCAGAGGGGTGGCCTTGGGTCAGGCAGGTGACAAGGACCTGGATCCTTGCATTCTGTGATGCAACCAGGTTTTGTGACTTCTTGACTGTTGAGGTTGGGCTTGTGACTCTTGACAGAGGTGTTGTCACCCTACACAGGGCCTTGTTCTCCCTGAGGAGGAAACAGATATGGGTGCTCAGCTGTAGTATGCAAGCAAATGGTTGAGCCCTGTGACTTGAGGCATTCAGACCATATGGGAGCAGCAGCAGCAAAGGTAAAGATATATTATCTAAGTATGTAGTGTTTAAAAGTACAGTACAGTACAGTTTTTTTGACCCCAGAGGGGGCAACTGCAGACCAGTCTGGTTGTTCTTATTCAACATATCTACACAACCAAGAACTGGACTGGAATAAACTGGTCCATCTCAGTTGCCTACCAGTTGCTGGATCTGTTTTTTTGGTTTAGTTTTTTAATGTAATTAAACCTAAACCATTGCAGTTCTGGACCCCTGGTTCATTTCCAAATTGGGAAAAAACCACACCAAACTGGACCTTTAAACACTAAACACTCTTTTATCTCTGCACTGGTGCCAATTTTAACAACATCTGATGTGTGAAGTCCTGGGATGTTTTTGTAATTGAGCAAATTTAATGCTCAGTCTGTTTGTGTCTCTCCACTGCTATCTTGTGGTTTTCCTCACTTCTCAAATCCCTCAACATCTTTGTAATGAGATCCTCTCTTCTCCTCTTTCTCAGGCTCCAACTCTGGATGTAGGCTCTCTCTGAACATTTGTTCATAATGGTTACAGTGTTGTGAAAACAAAATAACTGAATTTCCATTCACAGATATATTTTTAGTGTACAAAGAAAGCACAGTGGATAGCTGTTTACAGTAAGGGTGCATAGTTGTGTGGTATTTGAATGAGATGACAGAAATTTGAGACTACCAAAAGGATATCATACATGTTGATTAAATAGGGTCAGCACTTTGTTCCTTAGTCAAGCATTTTGAACCTGTGAATGAAATTGCAAGGCTGCCCTCAGAAAGACCTTGACCACTTACAAGACAATTGTTAATTGCAATCTGAATAATTTCCTTCCCAAGAGTGCTGCTTCCATTTTCTTCAGATTGAGCTCATTCACAGCTTTCTCAATGGCAGCCCAGGAAGAAGAGGTTGGTAGATAGGTCAACATCTGGCCCAGCTCTTCAAGAGGGTGGAAGTATGAAAAATCAGCCAAAATAACAATGGCTTTTGCAGGTTTTGACAAATATATTAATAAGGGAGTGTAGGAATAAAGTAAACAAAGCACACACCAATGGCAAAGGAAGTGATTGTAAGCAGAGTGGACTCGGAGGAAGTGTGGATCTATATATTCAATTTTAGCTCCAAACAGGGTTGATTGCTTAAAGTTGACAAACCATGGAGAGTAATTCAGACTGTTGCTGTGTTGACAATGTAGAGAATAACTTCACAAGCTAGTGGGAAGTGACATAAGACAATACTGAGTGTACAAGTGATTAGAAATTTACCTAAAGTGATGGAAAATGAAACACATGGTGAATAAAGGTGGTAACATATATGATAAATAGCAAGTGTAAAACAGTGAGTTGAAATGCTTACAGGCTACAAGATAGTGAGAGTATTAGAAAGCAATGACATATTTGCACTTACATGCTGTGATTACAAAGCAAGAGAGCATGGAAAGTCAGAAAGTGATGTTCCATGTTCAAACAGACATGGCACTTACAAACTGTGATTAAGCAAGAGAGCATGGAAAGTCAGAAAGTGATGTCCCATGTTCAAACAGACATGGCACTTACATGCTGTGATTACAAAGCAAGAGAGCATGGAAAGTCAGAAAGTGATGTCCCATGTTCAAACAGACATGGCACTTACTTGCTGTGATTACAAAGCAAGAGAGCATGGAAAGTCAGAAAGTGATGTCCCATGTTCAAACAGACATGGCACTTGATTGCTGTGATTACAAAGCAAGAGAGCATGGAAAGTCAAAAAGTGATGTCCCATGTTCAAACAGACATGGCACTTACAACCTGTGATTACAAAGAAGAGAGTATGGAAAGTCAGAAAGTGATGTCCCATGTATGTTCACACAGACATAGTACTTACATCCTAGGCAACAGAGTATGGAAAGTCAGAAAGCAATGTAACATCTTCAAACACTTGCATAGTTCTGTGATTGCACAGCCAAAGAGCAGACTTACATGAACATACAGCAGGAAAAATCAAATGCAGTCTTACCTCCTGTTGTTGTACATCAAAATAGCATGAGATGTCACCTGGTAAAGAGTTAGCCAAAAAAGAACTTGCCAGCTGGTATAGCAGGCAAGCAGGTAAACATGAAATCATGTAATCCTGATAAAACCACATACATCCTATTACATGAGTCAGGACATTTTGATATTGATCAGGTTCTTAGGTTATGTAAAACTTACCACCTGCAATAATCATATATAAGTCTTGCATATAGCAAATGAAGTGAATATGTAACACCCACCTCCTACAAGTTGATAACAACATTTCATTTATATATATGGTTTAAGTCAAATCATACCCTAGGGTAATTCTGATTGTTAGAGGATGTTTCACAACCAATTTAGATCTTTTCCTACCACATTGATTGGGAACCATACACATATGCCTTTCACAAGCCAGATTAAATCTTGAAATGTCATCTTGTGAGTAAAAAGTTGTTTCAAAGCACTTGATTTTGCATGTCTTTCTATAACCCTCATTAATTCCCCTCTATAATTTATATTCAGCCAATATCTGCTATTTTCCAATATGCACCTTACTGTACTGCATACTGGATGCAGAGCTCCATTTGATGCTTCTGTGTTGATACAAATAAGGCCTGGAGAACTTGTTGATCAAGAGCAGCTGCAGTCTCTTTAACAAGCTCATTGCAATGGCTTTCAGGCAGATTCATATCTATCTCTATTCAGATTATATATTTTATAGATATCCAACACTTACCACGAAGAATGGCATATCCTTTTGGAGGATAATGACTCTTGAAAATCGGCAGGTCCTTGCGGTTGTTCTGAAAATCCTTCATGGCTCGGCTTGGTGCTTGAATTGCTGCATCTGCTAGTGAGAGTCCTTCCTCCTTCAGTACTCCATATGCATCATCATCATGGGCATCAAACTTGGTAAACACTACGATGACAGGCACTATACCCAGTGTAGCTCAAGCAGAGTAATAAAATTAAATAAACTATTTCCTTACCTTTCCCAGTTCCAACCTTGGAAAAGAAATCTTCCTCTGCTTTAGTAAAGGGCCTTGGACTATCCATTGGGATGCAATACCTAAGAGAGATATTTAGAAATGGGATGACAATAACATGAACCACCAACCATATGGCATGAATTTGGTTTGGTAATTTCTTCTCCTTTGCCTGCTGCTTGATAAACAACTTCACATCATCCAACTCACTCGCACCCCCAGCTTCAAATCCACGAGAGTCATGAAAGATAAATCCTTGGTTGCTTCGAAAAATCATTTCATTCTTAATGTTGTGCAGACCTCGCTTCATTGATCCTTATGACTACCAGATTAATAGAACTATAGCCCACGCATACTTACCCTTTTAGACGGTTCAATGGCATCAAGGTTGATCTAATTGAAAACATCAAGATATAGAATGCGCGACGCGGAGATATGTGATGCACCTTCTCCCCCTTGCTGTTGAAAATTTCAGGCTTCTCATCCGTCTTGCAGATTTTCTGAAGAATGGTTGTCTTGCCCGAGTTTGCTCTCCCAACGATTAGGATTCGGAATCGACCAGCTTTCTTGCGAAGTTCCTGGGCACGAGCCTCACCGCGATTAACAGTGGTTGATGCAGAGCTTGCCATGGTCTGAAACTGCAAGACGATTGACAATGGTTATGGATGGAATCGAGCACGATGGTGTTGTCGTGAAGAACACTAAGCGCCGCTCTACGAAAGGCTGTAGAAGATGCACGTGATGCAGTTGCACGCCATTAGACGTCAATTCTACTTTCAACAACTTGTGTTCCCAACGATATCTAGTCCGCAACAGATGGCATTATGCTACCCTAATCTAAGTTGGTTAAACTGCGGCCTAAGGCTCGCTACCTACGAATAACCCAGGCTGCATCTGGGCTGGCGAGTAGCAGCAAGGCCATGCTGTTGGTTAGGCGAAACACCCTCAGTGCGCGACGGTTCCTTCGTTGACAACCTCAGAAGCAATGGAAAAAGCAAAATGTAGAGGGCAACCTAGCCTGTCGTGCGGGGTCTCACGTCGAGAAATTGTTTCGGCAATGGTAGCCACTTCTTCTGCATTCTCCTCACTTCAGTTTAGGATGCGATATCTACTACTCTTTTGGCTAGATCACTGTACTTTTTTCTAACTAAAACTTGGTTCTAAGATCTACATCGCAGACAGATGGATTCTTCAAATTGTTGTCGTCGCTGTCCAACGTTCAACGTTGTCAACAACGGTCAACACGACTTTTCTTCTCCTTTCCGTAAGAACATTGATAATATCTGGAAGTTAACCTCAGGCTGGCCGACCATTGTTTCTCGTCCTCACCCCCACCCATTAGTGGACAGACTTGATGTCGTTGGCATGCTCGATGTACCCAAACTCAACACCGCTGTTAGTCTGATTCGTTCTTTTTCGTAGTCAAACGTACGCCATTGTTCATTTGTTACAAGTTACAACAGAGAAAGACTCTTCGACTCTCCGAGGAAATGCCTGCTTCCAATATGCAATTACTACTTTGTTTCCTTCCACATAACTCGCAAGTAGGGAGAAGCTCCTACTTTTCTGCGTCCGAGCCTAATGCGCTTACGTGCTGACGAAACCAATGTCTGCCTGTACGTGCGTTATCACTCTTTCTCTTTTCCGAGTCTAATTTCTGACCTTAAAATGGAACAACAAGAGATTCGCCTAACGCCACGCTACAGAACACTCCCTCATCTAACGACAACTCAAAACATTCCAAGCCCCCGCATACATGTGTCAAAAGCCGCAGGCCCGCCCCGTCCCTCGTCCCTCAGATGAGATGGGACAGATCAATAAATGCATCGAGAAGGCGGCGTCATGGAAGGAACCTTTGGTGCATATGCCGTGCTGGTATTGGAGCCTAAGGCCCGCCGCACAGAGGTTTCTCTTGAGGGTACACTTGAAACTGCAAACGACGAATACTATTGGTTGGGGTGGCGAGTGAGGAAGAGGGTGCGTGCAGCTTGAGGTTAGTCTGATCTTTCTCTTTCTTTGCTGGTGTTGAAACAGACGGTAGCCTTGGCGCAGGCTGGTGACTACATGGAAACGTGTCAAGGAGATCATCTACGAGACTGGCTGGCGTGAAAGCAGGACCGAGTTGTGGCATTCGAGCCGTCTTCGCCACTCGTTTCTTCTCCCGCGAGTCCCGGTTCCGGAGCGAATTTGAGGCATCACCTCGCAGTGCGTATCGCTCAGCCACCCGCCGTACTATCTAATGTTAGCCTCGACAGGAAAGACGAATATCCGATTTTCAAGGACCCAGTCTCGGAGGCGGAAGTTCTGGATTACTACGAGAATCCTATGTCATCTGTGATCGATGTAAGGCCGATAAGCATGAGTATCGGAATCGCCGATCGGTCAAGGTTTGTGATATCTTACCATGTTGGAGGTTCGCCGTGTCATTCAACTACATTGTAGGACAATTGTTTTCGCCTGCGGACAATAAACTGCTTCTCCCAGTCGATGGTTCGATGCCCCACTAGAGATGGATGAAGTACCTGAATCTACGGAGGTCGCTGTTACAGATGTGCCGACGGCGCCAAAATAGACGGTCGCCTATGGACCGTCTTACGATCTGGTATCGTCGACCCGCTACTTCAAGACACACAATACGATCTCACGAGACAACAACATTCAGGAAAAAAACGGCACCATCATCGTGGAGAAGATTATCAATGCTACGATACCATTCGGAAGAGGCAGCTCGGGCAAAATACCAAAGAGACGCGTCTAGCTGAGGTCGCTGTGCAAAGGCTCGCTAGATCGGATGCAGAGTTGAATATGGATCCGTCGGAGGCGGTTTCTCCTAGTGCTGACATGTCGTGGCGACCATCTGAACGTCTTATCGAGGAAGATCGGAGCAGGGCCGGAGCTAAGCACAGGATACTCGAAGCTGTGTGTCGTGGTGTAACCCTCCGGGACAGACTCCCCATGCGCAATCACCTCGTGCCTGGCGTTCGTGGCCGGGCACTGTGCTTGATCCTAGCACTGTTTTCGCATTGTATACGGTGTTTGAGGGGTGTTCAGTTGGTATGTCTTGACATCTCACATTTCGACTTTGACGCCTGACTCTCAGTGTATATGAGCATCGAAGTCTTCGTTCGTGACAACGATAGTAGCCTGCTGTTATATTCGGAGACCACGACCCCACAAGTACAAGCTAATACCCTAGCAGTCCGCCGAGCCCAGCGATTGAACGGATGGTGGCTGGGATAAGAAAAGCAAGAGCTCTGTTCTATCATCTGGGCCAAGTGGGATTACGTTCGTGATCATGCTGCCAGGTAGGTTTTTAGTTTCATGCAAATCTTCGCAACGCTGATTGTGCGATAGTGTCCTTTCATAGCCTTGGCGACTCAGATGGAACGTGGACTATCGTTTGCACATCCGCATCCCAGGATTTTGGGCTACAGACCTCGAATCGATACATGAGGTGTTAAACGTCAAAAGCGGTGGTCGTACAGCCGGACATAACTGCTCAGGGAATTGCGGCTCGCTTGGTGGATAATGAGTTGCTTGCACAATTGTGATGCCTGAATCTCGGAGGAAGGGAGCAAAAGATCTGTTCAGAGATGGATCTCAGGCTCTTGTTAGTGCATTGTATGTTGCTTTATGGTGATTCTCGTTTATCATCTGATTTTCCGTTTAGGACGTAAGGGGTGAATATCGAAAACCGCGGATGTGGACGATGGTTGTGTAAGGTGCTGTAGGGTTCGAGATACACGAGGGATTGATTCTCCATGATTGTACGTTTGCTCCGTCTACTTTGATTTACCCTTCCTAACGTCATTTACAGGGCACCATTGAGCCACCAAGGTCATCCGTTCTCTCCTGTGCCTCCCCCGCTGTAATCAAGGGCCTCCGCTTTTCCGTGCCTCGCACCCATGCTGCTCGTCCCTAGCGGCGAATGCACCTCATCCCAAAGTACTCTGCACATCTCGTTCGTATTCTTAAAACTTCCCTTGGCCTATATTTCGCAAGTCGCCTGTGCACCCCAAACTTGGCACTCCACCCTCTCCTCTCATTGTAGTTCATCAAGCAGTTTGACACTTAGTTCCTTGCAAACATTACAATGACTTCGGAATCCATTACTTGAATTTTCTCTCGGGGGTGCAATCACACCGGTTCGGGCCATACTCCAATTCCATCAGTACCAATAGAGACCGCGACATTCTTCAGCACTCAAAGTCACTTCATTCACCAGAAGGGGAAGTAAAGGGGAGCACCAGGTGATATAGTATGCGTAATGTTGAGAGTTGCCATTCCACCATTTGATCAACGTCGTGAATAGAGTATTATTGGTGTGGCACATTAGTAAATACAGCATTGAGGTGTTACCATAGGCAAAGGTCCTTGTACTGGGGTTCGGGTAATGATCATAATAGGTTGTCCCAATCCGTTTCCCATGTCTGTCACGGCGGTAGCCATTCTCATCTGTGTCCTGCACCTTCCAAATAAATCCACAAACCTCTTTTGTCTTCGGCCGAGCGGATGTTCTGGTCGCCTCGCCTCACCCTTGCCCTGCGCCCACGCGCGGTTTACTTCTTCTGCTGAATCGGTACAGGCTGAGCACCCTCAAGGTATTCCGCCAACTTCGTCAAGGTGAGCAACAGGTTTGATGACCGTTAGCTTAGTACCGGGCCTCTCTTTCCCCACCATCTCGTCAAACAGTCCACACAAACCAGGGCGAAGGCGCGGATAAAGACGTACTGCGCCGGTAGACCCGGCAACGGACTGCAGTTCTTTGAAAATGTAGGATGTCCCTTCATGAGCATAATTTCGAAGCAATCGGATGACTTTAGCCTTTTCCTCATCGGGCACTTTAACCGTCATCGTATTCGCATCGACCTCATAACCGAGGATGGGTAGACAAGGGCCAGAGAGCTGTTTGTCTTCGTCATGGGGAATACCGAGCTCATCCTAAAGTCGGAGGGGTCGGGTTTGCTTGGCGGGAAGAGGTTTCTTGGATAGCTTGTAGTACTTCGTGTTTCCTTCAAATTCCCAGCCGAAGCTATCGTCGATGTATCCCAGGAGATCAGATACTTCCTTTTTCTCGGTGCCAATCCAATTGACCAAGGAGGCAAACGAATCCCAGTTCCATCCACCCCCTCGATTTCCAAAGGTATTGCATCGGTCTACATGGCGTTGTCCATCTATGGAGACTACCTGTTTAATCTGCCATAATGGGTCCATTTGTAACTGGCGATATGCGCTTTTGACATCCGATTTGAATAACGTAATCTTTCGCTTGGGGTACTTCTTTCGAACGGCTAGGAGCACAGTGCTGAGATCATGTATATTGTCGAGCTTGACTTTGACTTGAGATTCGGAATCGTGGAGTTTAGAGTATGCGGCCCATTGCTCTGGTCGATGACGATAATCATTAATCAACCTGTACTTGCCCGGAGTGCTTTTCGGAACAGCACCAATCGGGAAAGAATGCATCCCAGGTAGCAATTTCTTGCCAAAGGGTTTCGAGCAATGTCTGAGCGCTACTTCTTCGTCGCACTGCTGTCGAACAAAGTCTGCTTTATCCTTGTTGATAATGGGTTGAACCATCATATGTAGTAGGAAGAGTGGTATCGCTGGTATTCGCCCATGGCCAAAATCCATTCCTGAGCGAACGGACAAATGGTCGGTTAGGACGGTCCTTGAGGTACTTTCGAAGGGATCAACCTTGATCGGTGAGGTGATTTTAAAAAGATCTTGGATTCTGGTCGATTGTTTTACGAGCAACTTTGTTCTGGCGCTCGTTCTTGGGAGGTGCTGGGAGTGGTGCGGCTGTTAGGGTGGAATACGCTGATACGACCTTGGGAGCGTCGGATGCTCGCCAGATTAGATCGGGGGAATATTGATGTAGTAAGTGTTTGCGGAGAGCAGCTGTCTTTTTAGGAGCTTGAGATAATACTAGTGGAAAGACAGAAGATGTCAGTCATGGCCAGGGTCGCAATGGCGTCAAAAATATTTACCATTGCTAGAGCTCGATCGGACTTTTATGGGTAGCTCAACATAAGGATTGGGTGATGTGTATATCAATGTCAGAGTAACGCACATCCAGACGATTTTGGAGAACAATCCATCGTAGACTTGACGTTGTACCCAGTACATACCTTTAGCTGAAGAAAAATGGGTTCATCATGCAGACGCACGAAAGATTGTAAGGAAACCGTACTTTCAGCCGATGTCGGTTTCTTATTGGTGGGTGGCGAGTCTTTCTTGAGCAGGATAGCAAAAGCTTCGCTCCAGCCCAGAAATCAATCCTCAGTCCAACTTGAAAATTTCGAAGACACGCTGTTGCTGAAATTCATCAGCAGCAAACATTACATCGTAAAATGAGAAAACTCGCCTTTGTTGAGCATCTCTTGTACATGCCGAGGTTGCGTGTGTACTGCCAAAACAGGAATGAGAAAAGGAACATAGATGGCCACTGAAACGAAGCGTACCATTATTTCCAGCGGGCGAGTCTCTCTTGGGCAAGATTCGTAACGCCGCTTTCAGCGCCCTTTGCTGCTGAAATGGTGTTAACTACTTATCCGAAAATGGATAACAAACAAAAAATTTACCGGTGGATGAGTTTGGCGCTTGAATGTGATGGGTTTGAGGCCCAGTCAGGAGACCTTTAGCTGGCAAATTAAAGCGACATTCAATCCTCGATAATCTCTCTCTAAGAGATGGATGGTATGTATTCCTACCTTTATTCGGACTGGGAGAAGATTTCTTTGTAATTTGGACTTGCTTGCTGACATCTGTTGGTGGCATGAACCAAGACAAAAGCCAGCCCAATGCGCCTGAGCCTCCCGGCACTGCCGGAGACTTCGTAGACATTCCTAGTACCTGAATTCGAGGATTCCCGATGGGGCCCACGAAGAATTCCGTTGTGCTGGGAGGGTAGATTAAGCGATGTAAGAACGAATACGATAATGATGATGGAGGGACGTACGAGCAGGTGTAATCATATTCGTCGAGGTGGAAGATCGATTCCCAGTACCTTTGTTATTGGCAGGAGTCGAGTCTTTCTTGGGTAGGCTAGGAGACAGTTCGCCCCGTCCCCGATATCGATCCTCAACCAAACTTGGAAGTTTAAAACCGACATTGCTTCTGCCTTATCATGATAATTGAACATCAGCAGACAAATTATAAAATCGGGAAGCTTGCCTTTGTTAGATGTCAGAGATGTCTCTTGTGCATGCCGAGGCTGTGGGTTTGCTGCAAAAGCGGAGATAAGCAAACATGTACGTAACTATCCATTGAATCGTACCCTTGTTATTGGCGGGAGTCCTCGATTCTTTCTTGGGCGAGATAAGGAGAGGTTCGCTCCGTCCTCCGTTATTATCATTGCCTTATCGTGATAATTTCGCATCAGCATCAGCAGACCTGACATTGTAAATTAGGAAGACTTGCCTTTATTGGATGCCGGAGATGTCTCTAGTATGTGCTGCAAAGACAGAAATAAGCAATAAACATTGCTAGACGCCAAAACGAAGAGAACCCTTGTCGTTGGCAGGAGTCGAGTTGTTGTTGGGAGTTGGGAGCATTCACGACACCGTTGTCACGAAGATAGACAACAACAACAAAAAAACGAATTTACGCATGGACGAATTCAACACTTGGATGTGACGAGTTTGAGACCCATTCGAGAGATTCTCAGGACCTTTAGCTGGCGAAAAGCGACGTTCAATCCCCGCTAAATAACACCCAGGATTTGCACCCACACCTTTGCTTGGAAAGTTCGGCATCGGTTTCTTCGTAGCAGGCTGGACCGGCGCGGGCCCAGCATCCGCCAACCAAGATGAAAGCCAGCCCAACATGCCTGAGCCTTGCGGTGCGCTGCTGGAGACTGTTTCGGGGTAGACTCCATGATATTCGCCTGGTATGACCGACCCACTTGAAGAATTGCATTTCGCTGAGAGATTGTTGGATTTAACCACGGATGCATAAACACGGTGATATGGTGGGACATACTTCTAGATGGATTCATCAAGTCAGGGGATCGGTTCCCGGGACCTTTGGCTGAAAAAAAGGACATTCAACTGAGCAACGGGAACATGAAGGTCAAACTTTACATTCACCGGAAATTGATAGCGACGCTTTCGGTGGTGGCGGCATCACATTCTTGGTAGGAGAGGGAGCATTGATCTGTCCCAGGAACCAATCACCCATCATAGACTTGGGAGCTTTGTTGTTGTGCACCTTGCATTAACGAACAAACCCAGGGTCAGCAGGGATATACATCGCAATTACGACATAAAAAAAGGCTTGCCTTTGTTGGACGTGTCTTGTGCGGGATGAGAATGCGAAGACGCTATCAAGAAAAGAGAAAATCAATGATTCAAGTATAGGTGGAATACCATTCGAAGCTTACCCTTGTGGTTATGTGACGGGCTATTCAGACCTTTAGCGGATTGACCTAGCATGTCGAATTTGGAGGTTGAATAATGTGAGAAGAGACGAACATGACGCGATCTTACCACCGCGTGGGGCATGTTGCGTTGTCGTCTGAACCTTTGAAGAACCATTGACAGGCATCTATGTAGATGCTTCAGTACAAATGAGACGCGGCCAGGGATGAGTAGGTTCACTTTCTCCCGAGTTTGTCGGTTGTTGATGGGTTGGGAACAC
>QMFE01005425.1:0-10696 GCA_003314665.1 Tricholoma sp. MG77 | reverse complement strand
TTTTACTTACTTTCTTTACTTGGTCTATCGAGGCGTACTTTTAGTATGTCCTTAGCTACTTGTGTAGCGTAGGTAGATATCAATATAGTAACATAGTAACACTCTTATGAATGTTCGGCTATTTCCGGTGTCGCACCGACTCGGACTCGGACTCAGATTCAGAAAACAAATAAGCATCTGACGAATGTCAGGAAAAGAACATTCCTTCGGTAACTCACGACTATACCTGATGTCGTGAGACTTGTTCGCTGTTTATATCGATGATATTTATATAATCGGTATCCTTTTCGCCATCCCTTCTCGTTCGCGTTCGAGTCGGCGCGCCGACACACCGTATTTTGGTCATGACGATACAAAACCAGAATCTAATCATCGAAGGGGTCTTGGGTCCACATGAAGTTGGAGTCATGTTCGCTATCTTCCTCTTTGGTCTGGCTACCATTCAAACGTTCACATATTACCAAAATTACCCGCGAGATGCTATGGGCATAAAAGCGATGGTAAGGAATGCATGGTATCATCTTCAATCCACCTGACTGATCACTCCACTCGGAGTCTAAGTTGGGTCGGTCTGGTATGCGTACTATTGCAGCATGCCATTCACCCCACGCTCATGATACAAATTATGGCAGGGTCCTCACGTTAGCGCACACCACAATTATTTCATATTCCCTGTACCAGGGGACGGTAATGCAATTTGGACAGTTCTCTCTGTTAGACAAGCATCCCGAAGGAATTTATTGGACTCTCCCCATATCGGCTTTCGTTGGAGCGGTAATCCAGGTGTGTACGGAGTTGTGGAGTTTCTCGGAATATTAATATTTCTCTAGTCATTCTTCGCATATCGTCTAAGAAAGTTGTCACGTTCTTTAATCATCCCTATTACATGCTGGACGCTTTCGCTGTTTCGTCTGGGGGCAAACACCACCATAGCTGTAGTGCTGTGTCGAATCAAAACTATTCAAGGCAACATCAAGCATTGGATTGAATGGCTTGGGAACACGGCATTGTCGGTATCCGCTTTCGTGGATATTATAATATCGGCGTCCCTCTGCTATTATTTATGGCTTCGACGCGGGGAGGTTTTTAAGCGGTAGGTGGTCTTGTTGTTACCGATTTATGGTCCTTCTCATGTGGTGAACAGTTCTAAGAAGGTGATTGACAGGCTCATCATCTGGTCTATTCGTGAGTGTAGCATTACGTCGATTAATGTGACGGCCTATTTACACTAGATGTAACTATCAGAAACGGGTGCTTTGACGGGGTAATTGGCTGAATTTTCTATTAGAGGTGTGATACTCACCCTGTAACACAGCATATTCAGCACTGCTGTACTTGCTCTGGTGACCAACATTCATATCTCTTTGTCAATCATATTAATGAATGTCTGTTTACGTGGACAGAGTGTAACGGAAAAAAATTATGCTTGGCTGGGCGCCTATCTGCCCCTTCCTGGTTGTGAGTTACTGCTGATATCGACTGTAATGTGGCGGACGGGTGCTAATTCCGAATAGTGTTTAGTAATTACCTCTTAGCATCGTAAGGTGACATCTCGAGCAATGGGAATCCTGATTAATGAATGCTATCACAGCCTGAACGCTCGCCAGTCGCTTCGAAATATGCAGCCTGGGGCCACCTTTTTAGATCTCTCACCCATGGACACATCATCAGTATGTATTGCTTGCTTCGCAGTTTAACCCGTATGCTCACCTAAGACTTGCAGGGAACACAGTCTTCTGGGAGTCGTCCATCCGAAGCCGTAGATGTAAACGTCACGAAAGTGTTATTCTCTCGGACCATCGATGACAAACTCGAACTCCCGAGCAAGGATAAAAAACCTCAAGTACGTAGTGGTAAATCACCATTTACCTTTTTCTTGCCTTACATGATATCTGGCACTGTAGGATCTAGAACTTGGTCTTGGTGAACATTCCGAGTCAAGAAGTGGGGACTAAGTTAGGCTATGCGCCGACTCTTCGGTCCACTGTAGACGATTATAATTAGCAAGGCTTGTACTCGTCTTTTCCTGGCTTATATGAAAAAATGCAAACACTCTGTAAAAAGACATACTGGAGTCTTAATAATAGACATGCAACCATCCTGGCCTGTCCACTCGGATGCACCCAACTTTGAACTACCCTAATGGGTTGGAGTCTGGGGTTGAACGTTGAACTGGCATGCCAATCGGCGGTCACACATTTTTTGGAAGCGTCACGACAGCGTGATAAACGCATGACAAACTTGGAACATGACTACGTTTAGTAATGCCGATCAGGCGGCTAGTACATAGCATGATGTTTTTCCAAAAATCATTCAAGTTTGCATATACGTACCATCGTAATATTATATATCAAATATACTCTACAGCTGCGGGACCACTGTCGAGAGGTGTTTTCTCCATACTTAAAACCGACCGCTTCTTCGTTAATATTTGCCCCTTGACACTGCCAACAGGCATTGTTTGCCAAGCCTTCCGTTTGTTTACACTGCCATGATTCTGTCAAGCAGTGCACACCGCATCAACCACTTATCGAGGTCATCGTGGAATTTTTCTCGGTAGAGATTGCCGTATATTGTACGATGCGGCACGGCCGCATGGATAACAATCCTTTGCACTATGCTTTTAGCTGCTTTTAGTCAGGTTAGCTTCTGTACCACGTGGCATTACGTAATTTGATCTCCTACATCATAAAGTTCGAGAACTCTTGTGACACTTCATGGCATCTCTCATACCTCAACATGGCGCTTCCAGTGGTTTGTCCCTTTTATTTCAATGCTGTAGAACGGCCACTGATCACACCCCAAATATGTTTCACAGAATCAGCCACTGAAGACCAGACACTCATTTCTCGTAACCAAACAGACCTGTCACCCCCTAGCCACTCTTTACAGTCTATTGTCAGGAGGAAACCCACAATCTCGTACGCTACGCCGCAGGGGGAGGAGGAGCCTCGCATCTCGCATCCATTCAACTCAATACGTCGTGCAACTACTACAATGCTAATCCCGCAGAAGAAGGTTGGGCCCGCTCCAGGACCTCTTCAGAGTCTGAAATCAATCATATTTGCTTCCTGTGATGCATTGTTATTCCCTGTTGTAAATTGACATCGGGGCTTATTGATTTCCTTCACACAGGGTTAAATCTTCTGCTCGTCTTTATACCGATATCTGTTCGTCTTCTTCGCGGGAATGGGTTCTTCCAATTGATGGATATTGCAGTGGGCGCTCCATTTCGCACTGAAAAATTCAGACAAGAACAAAGATACCCTCGTATTTGTTTGTAAGCTGTCCTACCTTGGCGTCTATGGCGCTTCTGACGACATGCCTTAGTTTCATTTCTTGCAATAATACCCCTAGCGAAGGTACGTGACTCCTATTCTCTCTCAGTGTGTACTGATGGTGCGGCAAGCTCCTGGGATTTGCCACCGAAGAGCTATCTATGCGAGTAGGACAAACCCTTGCTGGTCTTATTAATGCCACACTTGTACGATCCTCATCTCTGGCTTGTATCATTTTTTTCATGCCAAATTTCTTCCTATGTTTAGGGGAATGCGTAAGTCAAAGGTCTTTGTTTGTTAACTTTGGATGCTCAACGTGGCCACAACCAGTGTCGAACTTATTGTTGCCGTGAGTTTCGTTCCTGTTACTTCTTTCGACCGGACTCTTCTCACCTGCAACGTAAGCGCAGATTATTGCACTTCTAAAATGTGAACTTCAAATAGTACAATCGTCATGTAAGTCCACAATTCTACGACACGGACTTTTAAGGGGAGTAACGATCGGTGGTTAACCCGTGATATTCACGATTGAACTCTGAGAACTCATGTGAATAGTACATGCTAACCTCTGATAATTTAATAGTGGTTGGTTCGATCCTGAGCAATTTGCGTAAGCGCGCATCTGTCATCATAGCGCCTGTCTTGTCTGATGCTGTTTAGTTCTTGTTTTGGGCATGTGTTTCTTTGCAGGAGGCTTGAAATATTCTGAGCAGGGTTTTGGTGCCAGCGCGTATCTTTTTTTTTAAATTCGGGAGTTGCATGTACTCAGGCGTTTATAGGTGCCTCGCAATTGAATTCCTCCCTGTTGACACTCAGTGTCATTGCTGTCTTGTTACCTGCTGCGTTTAGTTTTGCCTTCAACGACGGTAGCCCTTCAGATGAGGCATACCGAATTTTGTCCGTTAGCCATGGGGTATGCCTTTTCCTCCGTCTGCGCAAAGTCAACTAGTAAATTACGCCTTTTCAGGTTGCGATCATCCTCCTATTCAGTAAGTCTGAACTTGCCTTTGTGATCGTAGACTAACCTATCTAAGTTTATGCGTCTTACCTATACTTTCAACTCTATTCCCATGCAAAGCTATACGAAGATGCTGGGGGTGATATCATCAAGTCCATCAAATACCCTCCTGGAATGAAACCTTTCAGCCGTCCGAGTCACCATGATGTCTCATCCGATCATAAATCACTCACCACCGGCGTAAATACTAATGGTCGGGCCGCTGACACTGTCTCGGCCAGGACTGACCTTGAAGGTCAAGTTGCGGGTCATGAGGATTCGGATGAAGAAGAGACACCGCAAATGAGTGTATTGATGACCCTCATTCTGTTGGTTGTTGTAACTGTGGTAAGGTCACGCTTAATTATTATCCACTACATTTCGACCACTCTTTCACAGCTTGTTGCCGTGACGGCTGAATGGCTGGTAGACTCGATCAGCGGGCTCACGGCTAGCGGAAATATCAGCAAAGAATTTGTTGGAATCATCCTCCTTCCTATTGTAGGGAATGCTGCAGGTACGAGGTCTGATATGCGTTAAGTAGAACTCAGGCTGAAGAAGACATTCAGAGCACGTAACAGCTGTCTCCGTTTCCGTCAAGGACAAGCTTACATTGAGCATAGGGGTGGCAGTTGGCTCCAGTATTGTATGTCTTAAACCCTGGCTGCCAGTTTTTTGACGATGCTAAATTTTCGCAGCAAATAGCACTCTTCGTTATTCCGTGAGACCCGCCTGCCCTGTGTCAGGTGGGAGACTATGCTGACAGAGCAGCCTATTTAGTTTTATTGTTACTCTTGCGTGGATCCTTAACAAACCTCTTGCTCTGTTGTTCGATCCCTATGAATCTATCACCCTCTTCCTCGCAGGTAAGTCGACCCGTAACGACGAGATGAATTATTGTTAATTTCAGTAAACCAGTCCTTACAGTGAATTACGTAGTCCAAGACGGGAAATCAAACTGGCTAGAAGGGATGATTCTGATGAGTACGAGATTTTGATTTGGTATTTGATATCCAACCCAACTTACGGAACACAATTGTAACAGGTCTGTATGTTATTCTTGGCGTCACTTTCTGGTTCTACATACCCAGTATGTTTATTTCCTCTGCTTTTTATGTATGTGACATGCCTGAATTCTCTCATCAGGTCTATCTACAGTACAGCAGGTACTAACTTGTACATAATTATAATACTCAGCATTATCCATACATGCCATAAAACCCAATGAATATACAAGCATGCTATGGTGGCTCGCCTTTGGGGCCTATCAATAATATTATTACATAAACGACAACCATCTTCAGCGATAGGAATTGATTGGAAAATGTGTTGTACAGGATAACTTAAAAGGATGTACCCAATCCACATACCTTACAGCTTTGCTTTGGTGCCCCCACTGACCAAAGTAGCGGCGGCCGCTGCGAGGACTGTTATGTTGCGGTCTTTCACCTTGGCGGCTATTGAATACGATTGGCAAAACACTTAGTATCCTTGCATATGCCCTTACTGAAGATGATCTTTTCCCCCTCTTTCCACATTTCAGTTACGATGGTTTCACCAGGATAAACAATTCCAGCAAAGCTGATAACAAACTTGAGCGGGTTGCTCTGAGAACAAGGAAGTCAACGACTAACCGAACTTTGATGTCTTTGAATGGTCCAAATGTTCCCAGGACATGCTTTCCAGCAATTCCCATGAAGCAAAGGCCATGGAGGATTGGCTTATCAAAGCCGCCGATTGTAGCGAATTCTGGAAGGATCTATGGATATGACACAAGTTCAGAAAGTGTCTTGTGTCCAAACGCTTGATGCTTACATGTAGAGGGTTATAATCACCACTAAGCCTGGGAGATGTCTTTAAAAAGAAGAAAAAATCATGACCAGAAAGCTAGGGTGCATACCGATAAATCGCAGCTTGTGCAGAACTAGTCTGTTCTTCCATGACGGCGTCAGGTTTCCTGTTTGGAGGAGAATTGGTCGCAGATGCAGCCCCCCTGTCTATGGTGTCCCGTCAGCAGGCCCTATTCGATCCTTGAATAGCTAGATGACGGACCACTGCCGTTCCTTTTTCCGCCAAATCCACCAGACCCACGGATGAAGACGGTGGACTGATTCTCGAAGATGACTCTCCCTGAGTGCTTGTCGCGGGTCTCCACAATCGACGTGACAGCGGCGGCCTTGCCCTTGTCCAAAACCTCCATGACTCTTCACCACAGGTTCAATAAGAATAGCCAGATCGATAGGACTCTACAAACCTGGGTGTACTAACTAACTCGCCTTTTGTTGGAATTGGACCTCTAATACAGAGATATTGCTCTCCGTGAAGTAGTTTTGCCTTTCGAACGCATTAGCACCAGACCAAATGCTCGCTTAACGATACGCACGGGGTTGAAATTCGGTAGCCAGTCCAGCGGTAAACCAGAGCTCGCAGGAAACTGTGGAATGACGCCGAACGTGGGCAACGCGGAGAAATTGTCGTCACCCTCAAACGTCCATTGTAACTCCTTCTCCGTCGCTCCGATACCCAGATTGTACAAGATGACATCGCGCTGGGTAATGAGGTCAATATAGATGGGAATATAGACAAGTAAGGTTACCTCTGTGTAACTAAAGGTCAGGGGTTCAACGAGCTGCCGCTTTGCTTCGGCTACCGATTCCGGGTCCTCTAGATCCGCGAATGCATTGGGCTCACTGAGGTTCAACATGACAGGACAGAGACAGCAGATTTCAGACTTGCGTTTTCCATCAGTTTCGGCCTAGTACTGGCAATCACATGTGCCGCCCCACCTCCGAGTCGGCTTAGGGTTTGAATCGAGTCCCAACTCTATTCAGTCCTTCCTCTATCGCTGTCTGCCTGGATCTACATTCAAGTTACCCTTGGAGATAACAGATTTAAAAAAATACAGACACTACAGTACAGCTACACTACACCAATATACTCCTACGTTCACAGTCTCGCCTTGACAACACTGTGCTTATTCTCGGAATTGCTGATCAGCTAAAAGGAAAACAAGTGTTCGAACCTCAAAAAAAGACAATTAAAATACTGTAGGACGAACCTGCGATGCGGCCTCTTGTGCGGACGCGGGGTGCGTCGAACGTCCATCATCTGCAATAAATTCAGATCCCAGTCGTGATAAGGTAACGAACCTCATGGACTCACCGAAGCTCGTAATTTTCTTCCAATTAGCAATGACATCTTCGGGAGTGAACAGTTTGTCGGTGAAGAAACCATGGCCGCCTGAACGTTCCCACCGTGTTTGGGCCGCCCAGCCTCCAGATACTTCGAACAGTAAACCAGATGTCTCGACGTTGTCTACGAAGGAATCAGGACATTGAGCTTGTCTGAAGGATGAAGTTTGCTTACCATGACTGCTCAAGTAACCAACTAAAGGGGCAACGTAATCAGGCTAACGGAGACATCGGTTTTAGACAGGTTAATTAATTAATGAATAACTAAGTTTGTTTACCTTGAAGGCATCCACCATTTCTTGCGGCCTGATTGATAAAATTCATCAATGTGACAAAGGTCAAGAACAGGATACCGACCAAACGGTGCTAGTCATGGCTGTACCAGCTGATGGAGCAATGACGTTTGCCAATATGTTGTACTTCTTGCCCTCAAGGGCAAGCGTACGTGTGAGGCCTATGATCGCAGCCTTCGCTGTCGAGTACTGCGCAAATGACGTGAGCGGTATATTGTCAGAAATCCCAGCACACTGACATTTGCCTGGCCAAAGTTACCATCTTCAAAACATCAGCGTCAACAACCATTCCAGATACGGGAATCCACACTCACATATTCCAACTTGAGAGCAGGTTGTCACAATGCGTCCAAACTTCTGCTGATGGAATATCGGCCAGACGGCTTTTGCGCACTGGCTTCTATAAGAATACCTCATTGCGAGCAGGGAATGGTATATATACCTTGTATGTGCCCCTGCCAGAAGACCAGATGAGCACCATGACAATGAGAATTTCACCGTGCTAACCGAAGATGTACGCCCAACACAATATCCCATTCCTCCTCAGTCATAGCCGTGAAAGATTTATCCCGTAGGATACCAGCGTTCGCAATGAGAACATGGACGCCACCAAACTTCTCCATGGCAGTCTTCACGATGGCGTCGCCATCCTCAGCCGAGCAAATAGCGGCCACTGCCTTCCCTCCAGCTATATTATAAGATGAAAATCAGAAAACCCAAGAATATAATGAAGCATTTTGACCTCTGATGACCTCGCCCACAACAGAGTTGGCACCCTTCTCGCTGACGTCGTTAACGACGACATTTGCACCGAGCCTTCCATACATATGTGCGTACGCACGGCCAAGACCAGCACCAGCACCGGTGATGATCACAGTCTGGTCATCAAAGCGCACTTCGAGTGAAGACTGCGTATTAGGGGACAGCTTAGAAGCTTGCTCAAGTTTTTCCTGCAGAAAATAATATTATCAAGAGGCAACTGAAGCAGGGTAGTGCGCACTCGTGCATCGATGTCTGTGACTGTTTTAGGACTGTTGATAGTCAGGAAAACCCACCAAATATAGGAATAATGGCCATACTAGTATGGTTTTCTGAAATCCGTCACTTCAGCCCATTTAGCTTTCACCTAGGGAAGGTATCAGCAATTACAGACTCTGCTTCACAAGATATACTCACTGCAGAAGGTGTGAAGCTGGCATCAGTCTTGAATATTGCGCCGTCGCTTCTTTCCCATCGAACTTCAGCAATGAATCCTGCTCCAACCTCGAATATCCTTCCTGAAGCTTCGGGTCCATCCGGATGGCAGAGAGCAGCAACGAAGGGAGCCACAAATTCGGGCTAATCATCGTTCTACTCGTAAATAATAAAAAAGGAAACTCTCCAGGTAATAGACCTACACTGATTTTGGCAAGCATCTCCGGAGGCATCATGGTCTCCGTCATGGCCGACGCAGCCATCTATTGATTCTCTGAAGTTAGAACATGAAGCAAAAGCCTGAGTATTAAGGCTTACAGGGGCAATGACAGTCGATTTAATGTTGTATTTAGCACCTTCTGCAGCTAGGGTCTTCGTGAAAGCTACAAGCCCCATCTTTGCTGCACTATAGTTTGCCTGTCCAAAGTTTCCTAGAGATGCTTATTAGATTGCGAAACTGACACGATGGATCAATCGTACCATATAACCCAGCAGCACTAGAAGTATTGATGACGCGACCGAACTTCTGTTTCCGGAAATGAGGCCAAGCTGCCTTCGTACAAGAAAATGCGCCTTTCAGATGAACTTCCATAATTTGATCCCATTCCTTGTCAGACATATTCCTGAATCTGAATTGCTGCTTAGGACCTCGCGTGAAGCTTTATGGAATGGTGTTCCTTACCCCTTATCTCGCAGAATGCCAGCATTGTTGATAAGGACGGTTACTGAGCCAAAGGCATCCAGCGCGCTCTGAATGACCGCAGCGCCGTCAGTGACCGATGAGGTATTGATGACTGCCTCGCCACCACCTATTGAACGACATCAATCTTGAGAAACATGCAGTAGTAGCAGTACACGCAATTTGCGAACCTTTCATAATCTCGTCAACAACTTTCTGTGCCGCCGCCCCATTGAAGTCGTTAACTACAACGTTCGCTCCACGAGATGCAAAGAATAACGAATACCTAGATCGACGTTAGTCAGCATAACGTACTAGATTGGGACGCAAGCATATCCGTACGCCTTTCCCAACCCACCCCCTGCTCCGGTGATGACTACGGTGTGCCCTTTGAATGAAAGTGTCATGGTTGTCGTGTACAGAGCTTATACCGGAGCTACCAGTGCTACCTCGATCTTCAAGGAACATGTGAATTCGATAGTCCGAGTCCGGTATGTTATGTAAGTTGGAGCGGGCGCGGTCCGAGATCAAGATTCGTCAATTTGAAATATATTCGAAAGTGGACGTTGATCAGTCCAATCCCGGTGACAAGGGTTATGACGTGGCAAAGGGGAAGGGCACCAGCCTGAGGAGGTTGGATAGGAAGCAAAAAATGCCACCCCCACCTGAGCATGAAGGCAGGAATCGAGGCAAGCCCAAACCCCCTTCCAGGAATACTGTGCAGGCCTGCAAACTTACCTGAACTTTGCATACTTAGCTGTAGTATATGGATAGCCATCATGGTACTTATTCAACTGGGGTGATGGACAGCTCAATTGTGTGAATTGGCTGAGTGTCAAATGATATTGATTAGATTTGAATCTTGATGCAAATTTAGTTTTAGTTTCTAGGAACTGCCACATGGCATCATTGGTGATGCATCACCTGTATGACATTTGTTCTCAGTTTGAGAAGTTGAGTAACCCTGCCCTAATGTCAAGTCACATGTATGTTGAATTTAATGGAAAATTGGCAAACCATCTATTAGGTCAGACCAACACATGTCGGCTCGGTACACAATCATC
>QMFE01005416.1:0-13465 GCA_003314665.1 Tricholoma sp. MG77 | reverse complement strand
ATCACAACCCGAATCCAATGCAAGTTTGAACGACCTTCCCCCAGAACTCATGATCGAGGTTTTCCGCCACCTCCACGATCATGAAATGACTCTTCGGTCGTGCAGTCTTGTATGCAAATCCTGGGTTCTACTGAGTAGGCATCACCTATTCTACCGCGTCCATTTGAATCATGCCAATGTGCCAGCATTCGTCGCACTTCTCAAATCCCAGTCTGGCTCAGCAATAGGCGCATTCGTTGGACAACTTACAATACACCGGGAACTGTCACAACCCCCCTGGATGAAGGAAACCCTCCCTGTGCTGTCATCATATCTTCACCCCACATCTCTCTACCTAAACATCCACAATACCCTTCACCACAATTACGTGATTTTCGAGTCTGAAGGATTCCCGACATTCAAGGAAGACTTGTCTGTCTTTCGCGATGTCTTTCGGGACACAACATGGCTGAGCCTCTCGCTGGATTGTGACACGTTCGCTGAGGGCGTCCACGTTGTTTGCGCGTTCCCCCTGTTAGAGACGCTGGAGCTGCGCGGGGATTGGTTCCATGGGCGTCAATCCCATGTCCCGAGTGACATGCCGTGTCTCCCCGCTGGTGTGCGCAGCATCGCTTGCTTTCAGGGAGGTTCACCTTTCTTTCTCTGGCTTCTTCGCCAGCCACATCCTCCATCTTTTTCAAGCCTTTCCCTCCGAGATACCTATATCACCGAGACAATCAGGTCATATCTTCAAACTCTCGGAGGGACCCTGCAACACCTCTCTTTTGAACCAATGTCCAATCAATCCACTGGCTCTTCTGATATCGACATTTCGCATAATGTTGGACTCCACAGCATAGCCATTCATTCCCAAATTAACGTAATCTCACCTGCATTCCAACTGCTCTCGCAAGTCCGCTCCTCAGACATTGAAGAGATCGTGATAGGACTTAATGAGCATGGGTCATCGTCGGACGTCCTGGATCTGGGACCAACACAGCTTTGGTCGAGACTGGATACGCTTTTGTCAACACCCCGATTCAATAAACTACGCAAGCTTACAGTCACAATACCCTGGTGTTCAATCCATGAGATAGGGAAGAACTTACTTCCTATATCCAATGCGCGTGGAGTTCTGCATGTTCTATCTTGACGCTAATTGATCGTCAACCTTCATGTATGTATATCGCACCGTCAGTTATTATACGTGCCCTCATCCATGCAATCACAGTGAACTCTCTCTTGTCGATTCAACCGTCCAATAAGCGGCAGGGGATGCATTTATGGGAGCACATTCAGCCAACTGCGTGAAAGACGAGGTTCAGATTTGCCTGCCCTTGATGCTGTCCTTCTGAGAGGGACCTTATACCAAATCCATATTTACCCTCATCGACAAATGTTTGAATACATAGCACGACATATACCCCTTAATTCTTATACCCTTGATTGCCTCCTGCATTGCCCTCACTGCCCCTCATGAGAAAACCATTGCTACCAAGTTACCTGAAATTTCTATAAGTAGCTCCAATGTTTTGACATCCGATGATCCGGCCCGCATAACGTAGTAGTGACTCGTCACCAATACTATACACCAGTGGCTGCCATATTCTCAATGGACGGAAGACATTCACCTTCTCATTTATATTTGCATCTCAGACCCAGTATGGAGACAGCTAGGGCATAGATCCGAAGGAGTTTGTGACGCCTTTTCTTTCGAGCTGAATTTCCAATTTCTATCATCATTTCTCTAAATTCTGGCCTGGGACTGCGTGGAAGCGTTTCAATCATATATAATGCATCATTGATGTGGTCTCACCGGCAATCAGTGCATACTCAGGCTAGCAGCTCTCCCGCACAACAAGGTTGCTTCAAATCTCACGATGACTCGGATGTCAAAGTTCGTCATAAGGCTGAATACGGTTGAGCTCATTTGAACCCACTGGCAGATTCACATTTTCGGACGAAGAGCCCGGCTATCAGCAGAGCCATGGTCACGGCACCCTTCTGGCACCTCACTTGGCCAGTTCTCCAATTGCCACCCACGCTCGGACAGAATCTTTGGGAGAGTTGTCCAAGGTAGTAGTTTCTTCCCGCCGCCAGGGGGTATTTCTAGGAATGTTTCGCCTTAGAACTTTCGCTCCTTCACATACGAAGGAGGCATACCCAATAGTTTTGTTAAATGATCCTTGATTGTGTCTATCATGAATGATTTAGAGATGCGCATGGAATTCTGCTGACGAACGGCAGCTGTACGAGCAAAGGATGGCCTAAGGAGTGATGGTAAGGCTACAAATTTTTCGCCAGAGAGGGATGTGCGCACACCTATCTGGGTCGTGCTGCGGGTCCATATTGATACCTCTGCCCACAATTTCCGAGCCACTGGTGTCGTCGTTGCTCATGCTTCCGCTCTCCTGCTGCGTTAAGATCAATAGATTTTCTTTGAATATGATCAAACAAATGATAGCCTACATGCGAGCGAGATGCCTGCTCATTCACATCTACCGCTGGAATTTCAAATTTCAAACCTTCATCGGCAGCAAACTCTGCCTAGTATACTGTGAGAACGGAGGTATTAAAGGAAGAGGAAAGGACTGACCAATTCTCTAATAGTCACATCGAAAACCTGCTGCTTAGCGGTGTCCGGTAGTGATCTGTGTGACCTAAGAAGCTTCTGGCACTGTGTAACAGCCGTGCATTGAACACAACGCTCGCATTTCCATTTCAAGTGGTCCGCACTATCGGGAATGCCCAGTAACGCTATGGAAGCCGAAATTCGAATACCAGTCTAGGATTTTGGGCCCAATCTTCTGACAACACGTCGAATGTGCTACTTGGAGGGCGTTGCGGATCCCAATCATTACAGGGGTCGGTGTCACCTTCGGGAGAGGCGTGAAATCGAAGCCATCGTAATCGAGGATACGGTAGCGTTTAAGACCAGTAAACTTGTCTATGTTATTGACATTTTCGATATCGAAACTGCCGTCATCGTGTGCAAAGTTGCATAGGTATAGAGCACCTATCAATGCCCGGATGTCTACCGAAGATCCAGAATGCAGGGTTCCTGACACTTCATCTTCCGCCATCTGTCGATCCTGAGCTAGACCAGAATTAATTGTTTTCTGGGCATGCTTCCAGTCGAGATGGGAAACACGGCAAATAGCTATTCGATAATACCGTAGAATCGAACATACCCATGGTAAATAGTGCGTGTCATCATCATTATTTCTGTTCACGCAGAATATGTGGACAACCAAGCTTTCATCGATTCTGATGTTGTGAGATGCAATATCGGTCGTGACAGCGGATGCGACGTCAGCAATTGAAGCCATTGCAGCCATTCCCGAACATCGCCACGATAATATGTGTGACCCTTCTTATAATCGCTGTCTCGGATGACCCACTTCCAAAACATCCACAGAAAAACAAGGTAGGTTACCGGGGGATCAGCATTCGTGGCGTTCCCTGCCCCATGGTTTTCACATTCGGCATCCTGGGAGTTTTCTAACCAAGAACCATGAAATCTATTCCACGGCTGCAAATGAGATACAGAAGTAGATGATCCTTGCCTGGATGGATCCTTAGGGCATCCACTCCCTACGCATAAAATCTTGAACGAGGGGACATCAGATTCATGATTCGAATCCGGAGTGACAAGGGATGCGACATTGCACATCCACCACTCAGCTGCTTCTGTGCGAATTCGGTTGTGACACGTGTGGCCCGCTGCTGTCAAGTTATGCTAAGGGTTAGCATCAATGGCTGGCAAAACTAACCCTCCAGGCAAGCCCAATAAATGCGCTACATCCTTCAGCCACATGAAGAGAGTGTCAAAGCTGCGTCTCTGAATACCCCTAGATATATCGGCACGTCGCACCGCTTCCGAGGTGGCGATAGACCAAGCCATCGCACAGAACCGCAATCTTGGATGGATAACTGCATGTAAACGTCTTCGCCTCTCCATCATGTGCAAACTTTCTGTAACTCCCCTTCTAACATGTTCTACGCGTCGTGCAAGGGCCGAAATTCCCATACGAAGATCAGGATTTGTGAGCCGCCATCCCGAAACCCCCCAGAAATCTCCAGGCTGAGCTGGACAATCGCTGTACAGCTTGGACCTGCATGAATTCGCTATGCGCACCTCATCACCGTCTGCCCATAACCAGATGTCTTCCTCTGCTTCGCTGTCCAGTAACTCCACCCAAATTCGAAGAGCAAGGTCATGATTATCTACACAGAGATGGAATACCACCTGCCACACAAATAAAATTCGTTGGCAGTGAGACGTCTCAAATTCGGGGGTAAGGGGTGACTCGGAATTTCCGAGCTCTAAGAGATGTATACCTGAAGACATGGAACTTGAAAAGTCGTAGGCTGAACGTCTGGGCCGGCAGTTTGAGCATACACTCCAAAGTCAGGGGTGATTTCGTCGGGCTGACGCGCATATGATGTCGAGAACAATTGGAAACTGGACGAATTGGCATCTTGGTATCGTTCAGAAGCGGGTAAGAGCCAATGAGCATTTTGCTCTATGGTAGCCAAATTACTCTCTAGAAACAGCGTAGCTGTGAATGCGGAAAGGGTATGACACCGGAGGCTTGGGGCTTACCCCTAAGATCCCTATGTTGTCAACTTGAAGCTTGAAGGCTCGTAAAGCATAAAATGCTCAATATCATATAGAGAGTAAGGTTACCGTAATACAACAGCGCTCGAGATAGTTGATTGCTGTACATATAGGACAGCCTTGAGGACTTTTTGGAAGCCATCTGACATCTGTACATAAGAAGTGGCACACTCGTGTTTGATAATTGACAGCCTGAGATAGATCCCGCGGTAAGCGCTAGATAATTGCGAGTGCAGCGGTACATGTACCATATCTATACCCTTGAAAAACCTTGTCTAATCTCCCGGTCATGGCGGCCCCGGCGCTAAGTGCTTGAAGGTTCCAGTCGTCATCTCTAAATTTGATTTGTCGCCATTATTCAGTTACCTACCAAGGGCGAATGTTGAGCTGCGTTGTGACCGTTAATGCAATCGAGTTACTGCACGTACTATGCATATAATTAGTATTCCAACTTCTCTAGACAGATTCAGATCCCCTGGCGACCTCTGGCTTGAAGACAATTAGGAATACGTCAGCCATTATCCATTAACCCATTAAGCTGCCATGCTTTCCAGCTGCGCATGCAGGGTCCTCCCCGCAATCACTGCATGAGATATTGGGAGGATTTTTGAATGTGTCATGAGGAGGCACACGAGGAGGACCCTGTCGCTCGTCCGAACTTCGCACTTCTTCAGGGTCCTCCTCCGATGTGTGAAAGGTTTTCTGCAACTACATCGCATCATGATGGATCGGCGCATTCAGATTCAGGGTCCTCCTCTAGAAGATCCAGGTATTAGGAAATCTTGTAGTTTTGAATCCCAAGCCACTGCAGGAGGAGGACCCTTGATTCATTCAACTCCCACATCTCCGGCCGCATGTCTGTAGGTCAGGGTCCTCCTCTCGAAGACATGACGAGGATATGAATACTCTGGGCAAAGAGGGACGCAGGAGGAGGACCCTGCAGCTCCCGTGCCACCTGCTTCAGGGTCCTCCTCTGCTGGTCAGAGTGTCCTTACACACAAAAAATGCGTCCTTAAGACATGTATAAAACTCCACTTTCTCTGACGCATTCCTTCATTATAGCCTCACATTTGATAATGATGTGGCATTGCATTATTCTTCGACTTGCCCTCTCTGTTACTGGCTACGACGCCGTCTTGAAGGCTTCCGCTGAGGCTTCGCACGTCAAGCCATTGGTCAAACAATTGACAGACCTGCGTAAAATGGCATTGTCAACTGTGAGTCATGACTTCTAGAATAACATAATAAACTTTGCTGAGTTGCATGATCGAGGAGCTCTTAGCCCTCTTAGCGTATGTTGGATCACCCGACACCCTGAAGCAATTGGCATCTCCTAATCGTCTCCGGGCAGGATATACATCCACACCGAGAGAACGGTAGCGGCTGGATACACCGTCGTGTTCATTCTTCTCACAAGCAACATTTCCGCAACCTACGATGGCATCGATGGTGATGCATTCCCAGTAAGTTGTTTTGTTTCTAATGCAACTTTTCTCGTCACTTACGAAATCTGATCCATCAGGCGCACGTCGATGCCATTGGCCCGGCTGCGTTCACCCTCATCAATTCACTCCCGGTATTCATCGTCCAAGGACTGCTGTGCTTCGAGGTAGTCAAGATCTCTGGGTCTGCAGTCGTTGGTTCCTTCCTGGTGATCCTGGCACTGTCGCCCGGCCTACTTCAGATCTCAGGAAACGCCATCTCACTGTACCAGTCATCCTACTTGGACGAGGACAGCCCCCATGGCTATAATCACGTAAAGTAAGCGAACAGCCTTGTGAATGATCAAGACTTCTCACCCGCGGAGCATAGCCCTGCTTGATCTGCCCAGTGTTGCCTTATGTATGGGGTCGATGTGTCTATCCGAGTCAAGTAAATAGAAGAATGTAGAAGTTCTTCAGCGATGGAATCAACAAATGGAGATCGTTTCAGAGCATGCAGACGTTTAGCTCAGAATTTGGTGGGTAGAGCTATGTTCCCTCCTGTGCTGGGGTGAGATAGGCATAGGCATTTGAGACCCACATAACATCGGAACGGACTTCACATTGCTGCTATGCCGCCCACAAAAGTTAGCGCTTGCCTCGAGTTTGAACACGAGTCACGACGTTTTTTGAGAATATGGGAAATCTGCATGACGACGACTTAGCTGAGATTTTGCATGCATATCGGTGAAAGGTCGGAAGAGGCGAGCACGAACTTCAAGCCAGTGAAGATTGTCAAATCGCCGACACCATCCCTGTCAATTGCTCTCGCAACGTTGCTCCACAGACATCGAGAAGGCTGAGGGCTTCATTGAGCATTCTTTCGGGTCGACTTCACGGATCGGAGACTCCAGAGCTTTGATTGGATAGGCTTTGCTCATTGAGGATTGGATAGGCTTCGATCTCTAAGCTACGAAGTTGTGATCATGATCGCTATACCTTCTTGTTCTTGTCAAAGATGAGTACCTACTTCTCATGTCCAATGCACGTGGAATGCATGTCCAGGGTTCCGACCCTCAGGCCTTTATTTTGTCTTCTACCCCTCGTACTTCCATGTTCAAACTGAACGTCATCTCGTTCAATCTATTAATCAATTTTCCAATTCGCCAGTTTGACGTCAACGTCGAGGGCCATCAAGCAGAACGGGAGGCGCGACTATAACCAAAGGGAGGCAACTTCCTTTGGTTCATTCGACTCTCCATTTAGGTTTACTGGTGGACGACCTCGAGGCTCACGGGTGACCATCTCCCGGATGAATATAGCCAGCTATTAAAGGACTTAGAGCCGTGCTAGGGCTACATCGGGAAGGACGATGACTATATGGCTAACTAGAAGATGTTTGATGGGGGTTCGAGGTTATGAAACTTTAGTAGGTGCGAAGGAGTTCGTCACCTCCATTTCGTGCTGCCTCAGTGCCTTTTGAGTTGCGCGATAATCTCAACTTCTTTCGAGGCACCGTGAACACGCGACTCGCCCTTGTCTATACAACTCTCGAAGTGTGCGGTATCTACCCTATTGACGTACGCAGTCCGTTCTAACTACACACTTATCAGTGTACAGGTAGCATATCCTGTCATTTGCAAGGCCTGCTAGTCCGAGAAATGCTGTAATCTACACAAGCGGCCATATCAACGGCCTATACTGTCATCATGGTAGTCTGGTGTACCTTAATGAGCACTTCATGTACTGACAAAAGGACATCCCAGCTTGTATGGTGAAACGACAAATGGCCCAACCTGTAATCTCTCTTCAATAACTTCACGAGACAAGCCATTCAGTGCCTATTTTATGACCGGCCCTCCGTAAACAAGTTCACTTTCTTAGTAACGCTCAGTCCACTCTGCTCTATCCACCATGAGCCAACTCGACACCTCTCAATGCTTACTGATCCTCACCGCCGTGTAGAAACGATCAGGCTGTCGCTATCGAGCTTATCGATGAGATGATCAGTTACATCTACAACGATATTTTTACTCTTCAATCATGCAGCCTTGTATGCAAAGCCTAGATTCACCTGAGCAAGCAGCACCTTTTTTACTGGATTGATTTGGATTATTCCAATATAGCATTTGTTTCCCTTCTCCAATCGTCGTCTGGCTCGTCGATCGGAGCATTTGTTCGACGTTTCGACATAAACCGCGATAGAGATGATCCTACCTGGGTAGAGGAAGCTGTGCCCTACATTCCTCGACCTTTACATAGACCATTCTGTCAATGGTGCAGGAGGTGGTCCTGGGCCGTATGGACACGCCGAGGAATTTGAACCTCTGGTGGTAGAAGACTTGATTGTCTTTCACTGTACTTTCCAGGAAGTCGTACACTTGAAGCTCGCCATAAGATGCGATGCATTCGAGGAAGGCGCGGAGCTCCTTGCCACCTTCCCCTTGCCGGAAACGCTTAACCTACAGCGTGATTGGTATTCCCAGGGTAAAGCACACGTCTTATACGACATGATGTTCCTTTCCAGCCATGTCCACGCCATTTCTACCTGTTATGAAGGTTACAACATCTTCTTCCAGTGGCTCCTTTACCAGCCACAACCTCCGCGAATTTCGACACTCTCCCTCGACGCCACTCCAATCATAGTCACTTGGCTCATATGTTTAGTCTTTGGGTGCTAGCTTGGAGCACTTGTCTTTCTTTCCGAACTTTCCCATGATTCGCATGTCTCAGGGAAGGCGTCTTTCACAGGACTGCATCAATCTTACGCATAATTCTGCCCTTCAAAGCTTAACTTTATACCGGGTTTAGGAAGAAATCTTGGTTGTGCTCGCAGTACTTTCGCAAGTACGCTCAAATGAAGTCAAAAAAGTTGCAATAATTGTTACACGTCCGGGTCGGCTTCGTCCGCCTCTGGGATGGTGCAGTCTCACCAGAGCATTGGCCAGAGCTGGATCTATTTACCACTCGATGCTCAAAGTTACAGAGTGTTGAGATTCTTTTTGCTGGCTATCCTTTTTATGGTATAGGGAACCTGTATCCCTTTTGCAAGAACCGTGGAATTTTGTACGCTCATCCTAAACTACCCAAGCGCGAATTTGACGCCCCGAGTCCGAGTCCGTACTTCTAACATTTCTTTTTTTGTTTCTGATACCCGCAACCTTGTAGGGAAATGTCTCTGGAGGCCTTTATGCAAACCTTTTTACGGCCCGCGTGGTGGCCCCCAACTTGAATTAGATAGACTGTGCGTATAGGGAAGGAGTCGGGAGATAGAAGAAATGATGTTAGTCGTCCATCGAAAAGCAAGGGAAGACGTCTAGTCGATGTATGTCTATGAAACAGTAGATCGCAAATATTATGCATATATCCTACCTATCCAGAGCCCATATGTGATCAATATATATATGTACAACATAGCGTGTCGGGTATACCATCTAAATCTACCCCGGGCGCTTCTCCAGCAGTCTCCAAACTTACGCAGTCCCATGCCTCTTCAGTGCACTGGGCCTCTCCGTAATCCTTCTCCCCCTCGCAATCTTCTCTGCAATACGCTCAACCATGTCGCCCTCATCGCCCTCCTCCTCCAGCGTCTTCTTGATCAGAAGCTCCATCCCCGAGTCTGTGCTCCCACGGCGCATACTCGGTCCCGAAAACATCGTCGGTGCAATGTTCGGGTTAAACTCGGGTAGTCGCTCATTCTGCAGGTCGAGCCGTCGTCTACATAGCAATGAGACGTCTATCAAAGGGACATGAGGTAAACGAAAGATATACGCACGCATCATCGAAGCTCTTGATCGTCCTCCCGATCTTTGTACCCTGCACTCCCAGCCCCATGTTCGTTGACGGTCCAGCCCCGTTCGCCAGCTCACCCACTGCCAACTCCGTAGCATTCTCGCTTTCCTGCCTGTATGACCAGACCGATATCAGTATACTAGACAACCTCCCAAAAAGAATACAGACCGGAGGATCTGGAACATTCTCTGCACCTTTCCCACTGCAAGGATCTTATTCTTGATCTCCTGCCGCCGCCGCTGGATCTCCTCAGGCGTCGGCACAATATCAGCGGGTACCTCCATCCCTTCAGTGCTGTCGCTATCCACATCCGTCAGCTCTTCCTCGCTACACACACTCAGGACAGCCAGCAACATCTCAGTAACTGCATACGAAGGTGGACCATGAGTCGGCGTCTCAAGACCTCAACTAATACATGAACACACTTTTGGCACCCACGAAGGGCAGGCTCCACGTGAAGGCGTTGTTGAAATTAGGGAGCCAGTATGGGTGTGAGGAAGAATTGTATTGCCTTATCGTGATGTTCTTGTTCGCGTATTTGAGGACTGCCCCGCGGTTGTGGTAGAAATCGAGGTAATTCGGTGCAGAGAATATTGTGATAACAGAAGGAAACTTTTTCGTAGGCGTCTTCCGATGCATGGTGTATCTGTATGTTTGTCTTGTTCAGCACTTGACTGCACAGGTATGAAAAGGTCAATACCCCGCGTCTTGGGCTTCGTGCCCACGAATTATTCCAAGCAGCCCATTACGTTCAAGGAACTTGCACGATGCCTCGTATCTAAACAGATGTCCGATGAAGATAAAAGCTAGAATGTACGGCAAGGAGCTCACGTGAAGTAAAAGGAGCACCCTCGTGTCGTGTTAGGGAGGAATAGGGTCCCAGGCGGCAGTCCTGGTCCACGTGCTGAAGGTTCATTTTCATGTCCGTAGGTTTCTATCGGGTCACACCAGAGCAGGTCGCATAATAGGCCATCATTCCCGGGTTCCATGAAGCGATTTATCTAATTAATCAACCGCCCGGTTGATAGAGTAAATGGTAGCGTGACGAAGAGACGCACCTTGTTGAGATCGCTGAGATGCAGTAATGAAGGTGAGATACCGCCGTGGACACAGAAGAAGCGGCCATCGACGAGCGCAGTGATGGGGAGGGCACAGAAAGATTGTATGCAAGCCTCATACACGCGTGATGAGTATTTGTGCAGGCCTAAAACAAAATGGGTTTTGAGCAACGTTGTGGAGAGTTCAATTATGCATTACATTCGCGTTTAAATGTGAAATATTCAGTAAGATGTCGACATTCGTGATTTCCTCGAAGAAGGACGACTTTTTCCGGGTACCATAGCTTCAGGGTATATAGGTACAACAAACACTGACATCGGGGTGAAGATATGCAAACAAGAAAGGTTGAGGGGTACGGTACCTCGATTCCGAAACATCCACGGTCCACATAGTCTCCCAGAAATAGATAGTTATTGTCAGTTATGCTCCCTCCAACCTCAAATAGTTTCATAAGATCGTACTACGAAGACCCGTCAGAAACATTCCTTGTTGTGAGGAGTAGTATACCTACATATTGTCCATGTATATCTCCGCATACTAACACTAGATTAGAGTATCTCCTGGTGTAAAAACCGCGTCACTCACTTGTCACAGGACTCTGCACATCCACCAAGTTCGGTTCCCTGGTCAACGCCTCCGTCGCGCGCTCCAGTATAAATAGCGCCTGCTCCTCTGTCAATCGCCCCTCTCGAAAAAAGTGGTTTTTGAGGAAAGCCTGATTAGGTTGCAGCACGCCACGACTGTCCTGCATATAAAATTCTGCCTCTGTCGGTTTATTTGTCGCCGGCTCCGGTACCTTCAAAGCCACAAATCAATCCGAGGCCAGGCGCTTATTTGCGCATGAAGGACATACACTGGGTACTGGCCTCTGACGAAGGTCTATTGGCAGAGCATATTGTTGTGGGATACCTGATCGAGCATGAGAAGCTTGAAAATTGTTATAATCTGTCATGAATGGGGAGGGTTTGTCGGGAGAGCAGCGAAAGATTTGAGAGAGAACGGAGCATCAACTTGAAGATCATCCGTCCATCCAAAACTGCACCGACCACGCGACGCCTATTTGGCATTGTTAGCATATTAAGCGCTCGTCCTGGACGCTCGTCGTTCTCAATGATGTAGAAGAGATACTGCAGGTTTCGAATGTCGAAGGCTAAGGAACAGGCGCGGGGCTGACAGCCCTCGAGAGATTGGTCTAATTCAGTCTTGTGCATCCTTCGTGATTTGACCTCAAGGCTGTGCGAATAGGCTGTGCTGTGACCACTTCTGACCCTTATTTCTATTCTTTGCTAGATCGTCGACACCAGCCATTGATCCGGACAAGTATACAAACAATTGGATTTTAATTTTCTAGGCAATTTCTAGGTTACCAGGACCGGGGCCCTCAGTTCTTCCATCCATTAAGCTATCGGAATGCCAGCATACTCGTCATATCCCAAAGCAAGGTTCAAGTTCTGTACACCAGAGTCAACCTCAGATTTTCAAATTGGAACTTGACCCACCTGTACACATTGCGTCGCTGCACCCTTGAGCAAATTGTCAAGTCCACCCTACAAAAGATCCATCAGTACATACACAAGCCATCAGCCTAAACAGAAACTTACTACAACAACCACCCTGTCGCCGTCACTATGCACCTGGAATCCGCCAACAGACCAAGTATGTTTGCCTTGCACATCTCCCACTTGTGGTGGCTGTTTGCCGATTTTCACCAACTTATCACCCGTATACCTCTCCTCAAACAGACCCACCACCTCCCTCGCAGTCAACCTCCCCTTCAGTGGCACTGACGCAACCGCGATAATCCCACTGAACCACGGCGCCACACTGGGTGTGAACGCAACCTTCATCGAACCTTTGTCGCTCAACAATCGCGAAAGATGGTAGCCCGCCTCTCGCTCGTGGATGTGATCCGTCAATGAATAAGGCTTAATCCCACCAGCGAGGCTCTCGGGGGTTACCTTAGAAGCACTCATTGGTCGACCGTCAGGCCCACGTTCGGCGGCGGTCACCGTCCCTGCTCCGCTATACCCGGAGATGCCGAACACAGTGGGCAGAGCCCCGGGCTTGACGTGTTGGATGAGGGGCGCAATGAGCATTTGGGCGCAAGTAGAGTAGCAACCAGGATTTGAGATTCTCTTTGAGGCCCGGATAGCAGAGCGACCGTATAGTTCTAATTCGTTTTCCGTTCCAATATTGAAATAAAGAAAACCAAAAACACAAAAAATAATATTGTTCCATTAATTCCACCATATTTGTACACTCAAGAAGAAGCCTCACCAGGGAGACCATACGTCCACCCACTCTCAAACCTGTAATCCGCACTCAAATCCACAATCACACTCTTCTCTCCTTTTCTTTTATTTGCTCCCTGATCAATAGCATCCACAAACGGCTTGCACACTCCATTCGGAAGTGCCATCACCCACGTGTCCACCTCGCCATCCATTTCCATCCTTTTCACATCCTCTGTTGATAGGTTGCTATATGTCACAGCGGACTTGCTGTAGCCCTCCAGTGAGTACCCAGCAAGCTGCCGTGAGGAGACATGCGAGAGACTGAGATACGGGTGTCCCGAAAACAAGGTGGTCAGTGC
>QMFE01005404.1:0-11232 GCA_003314665.1 Tricholoma sp. MG77 | reverse complement strand
GTAGTATCTTGCCATGTCTTCCTTGGCTTTTGTTAAGGCAGCCTTGGCTTCTTCCAGTGTCCCTTTCATACGGCCTACGAACTCGTTGACCGTTTCCACTTGGGAGGCCGTGGCATTTGGCTCGAAACCCATTCTTGGCATCCGTCTGGTGTCCAATAGGAAGGGTGTGTGTTGGGTTGAGGCATGGATATGGTTGTTGTACTGAAATTCCCCGAGTGGTAGTAGTTCATCCCAGTCATCCTGTCTTTTGCTCACAAAGAGTCAGATGTACTGTTCTAACTCCTAATTGACATGCTCGGTTTGTCCATCGGACTGTGGGTGGTAGGCCGTTGATGCGGACATTTTAATTCCCAACAAACGGTAGAGTTCCTTCATGAATTCGGCAACGAACTGCGGGCCACGGTCGCTAAGGACGTTGATCAGTAATCCGTGTAG
This sequence comes from Tricholoma sp. MG77, assembly GCA_003314665.1. Classification (NCBI taxonomy): domain Eukaryota; kingdom Fungi; phylum Basidiomycota; class Agaricomycetes; order Agaricales; family Tricholomataceae; genus Tricholoma; species Tricholoma sp. MG77. Next base: position 10,797 of record QMFE01005404.1, on the reverse strand, counting down.
TTTCCATACGTTGTTCAGGAAACTCCACGCGGTCCCAAGGGCGGTAATGGTGGTGTGTGTGGGCATGAAGTGCATGTGTTTTCCAGTGGAATCTACTACTACCATTACTGTGTCAAAACCGTGGGCTTCTGGGAGTTCTACAACGAAGTCCACAGACATGGTATCCCAGTGTCCTTCTGGTATCGGTAGTGGGTGTAGCTCACCCATCAGGGCCCGACATTGTACCTTGGTTTGTAGGCAAAGGTCGCAAGTGCTGCAATACTTCCCGATGTATTGAGACATTTGTGGCCACCAGTACGACCTGGATACAAGTTCTAGAGTCTTCCATCGTCCCGTGTGTCCCACTATCTTTGTGTCGTGGTGCTGTTCCGCGATTTTCCGACGGAGTTCCGCATTGTTAGGTACATAGATGCGGTCTCTGAACAATAGTAGCCCTTCTGAATCCTTCCATTCTGCGCTTCGGACGGATTTCCCATGGCTTTCCTTCAGAGCCCTCGCTGCGGTAGCCACCAAGTCCTCTTGTTCGCCATTGCAGGTTCGCCGATGGATTTCTCGCAAAATATCCCTTTCTTCACCTTCGACTGTAATACCTTCCAGGGCACGAATGGTGAACAATTCTGGCTTCAGTAGTGTGATGTTGTCATCATCACCGCTGCCATCTCCATGATCTGGTTGTCTTGAGAGTGCATCTGGTTTTCCCATGCTACGTCCTGGGCGATGATGTAGCGTGAAGTCGAAGCGGGAAAGGTAGAGGGACCATTGGGCTTGCCATCGATTGAGTTTCTTGGCTGTCATGAAGTACTCCAGGTTTTTGTGGTCTGTCTAAATCTTGGATTTATGTCGGGACCCTTCAAGGAAATGTCGCCACTCTTCTAACGTGCGGATAATAGCTAGCATCTCTTTATCATGGATCTCATAGTTCCTTTCTACTGCGTTGAGACTTTTGGAGTAGAATGCAATAGGATGCCATTTCCCATCGGCGTCCGATAGTTGGAATAGAACGGCCCCTGTCGCAAAGTCCGATGAGTCGGCTTCGACTCTAAAAGGTTTTGAATCTCCGGCGAATGCAAGGACTGGCATTGAGGTGATGGATCCGCGGAGCTTGTCAAAGGCTGCCTGTTGCTCCGCTCCCCACTTCCAAGGTGCTTTAGCACCTGTTAGGTTGAACATGGCACGGGCATGGTGCGAAAAGTTGCAGATGAATCTCCTATAGAAGTTGGTGAACCCTAGGAATTGTTGTACCTCTTTTTTACTCTTGGGTACGGGCCATTCCGCAACTCCCGCCACCTTGATGGGGTCCATTTCGACGCAGCCTTCGGAGATGATCAGTCCTAAGTACTCGATTTTAGTGCACTCAAATTCGCACTTGTCTGCTCGCAAGAATAGTTTATGCTCTCTCAGTCGTTCCAGCACTAGTCGGGTGATCCGTTGGTGTTCCGCAATGTCCTTTGTGAAAATGAGGATGTCATCTAGGTAGATGCAGACCACTCCTTCGGAAATGAGATCCTGAAAGATGTCATTCATCATTGTTTGAAAGGTGGCTGGACTATTGGTTAGTCCAAACATCATTACCAGAGGTTCGAATAATCCACGGTTGGTCCGAAAGGCCGCCTTCCACTCACCTCCTTCCTTAATCCTAACATTCTGATATCCCCAACGTACATCTAACTTCATGAAGTAGCGGGCCCCACGCAGTTGTCCGATCAATTCTGAGATGAGGGGGAGCGGGTACCGATTTTTCACCATGATGGCGTTGAGGGCTCGATAGTCCTGGATCAGTCTAAGAGTGCCATCTTTCTTTTTTATGAAGAAACAAGGTGAAGCCATGGGGGATTTGGAAGGTCGAATTCGGCCAGACGTGAGGTTCTCCATGATGAAGGCATCCAACTGTGCTTGTTCATCTAGTGATAGTGGGTAGACCTTGCAATTGGATAGCTTAGCATCTGGAGTCAGTTCTACTGCGTGGTCCCACTGCTTGGGCTGGGGAAGTGCTTCGAAGGCCTTTTCAGAAAAAATGTCCGCAAGGTCTGCAAAGTGACTGGGTAAAGCAGACGCCTTGGGATCGGAGTTTTTGCAGTGTGCTTCTGCCAGTCGTTGCGAGAAATTGGATGATGCATGGATTTCCGCAGGCTCCGGGAGCCACTGGGTAAAGAAGATCCTATCTCCTTCTTCCACCGCGTCTTCGCTTTCTGTTTCATCCTCATTGTCATCTGAGTCTGGTACTAGATCGGGAATCCCTTCCCAGTCTACCTCTGGGGTGGGAAATGGTCCAGCCCTACATGCACGAATGCGTCGGGTTTCCATTCGGTGGATTTTGGATTCTGCTTTTACTTCATCCTTACAAGTGTGGCATTTAGTGGGACAGCGGCTCATTTTTACTTCTCCCGAGGCCCAGTCAACTTCAGGGTTATGCTCCCTTAACCACGGAAGTCCGAGAAGCATTTGTTGCTGACCTAGTCTAGTTACGGCGAACTGTGTTTGTTCTGAATGATTTTTGTAGCGAAGGACCAACTCCACTATTTCTTCGATGGGCCCGGCCTCGTTCGGAGTTCTGTCGACATTGTTGACAGGGATAGGGCAACTAAGTTGTCGAGTGTTCAGTTTTTGTTGCTTGACATAGTCCTTGCCTATGAAAAGTCCAGTGGCGCTGCAATCCAGTAGCGCGGTGACGGGCTTGACTTCGTCCGTGTCCATAGTCTGGATTTCTACGTTAAGGTCGAGGGATTGTGATGATGGTACTGCCGCTATGGTTAGCATTCGAGGAAGCTTGTGTTCCCATTTAGGTAAGCGTGAAGGCGGACTCTGCACGGTTTCCGCAGGATAACTTAATACGTCTTGTGAGATTTGATCTAAAATATCCTCATTTACTTCTTCGATATCTAGACAAGCAAATCTATTATTTGACAACGAGGGCATATGAGTCACTCGTTGCGGTTCACAAAACCCTGCTCTGCGGGACCCGATTCTATTTCCGCATTTCTTTCCTCAATTTCTGTCCTATCTGCTTCTAGCACCAGGTTCTGATTCCAGTCCTCTCTTTCTTCCATGGTCATATACCTGATGTCGAAGCGGTGAGGGCAGTTCATTTTTAGGTGGTCGGTACTGCCACATTTAAAGCAGGCCATCGGATGTCCGATCGGGTGTCCTATTTTCTTTTGGCCTTCCTCTTGTTTTACTGGAGTCAGGTTATTTGTGATGGTAGCGGGGTTGGCCCTGGAGGTGCTTGCAATGGGGATTCTGCTATCTGCCCAACTACGCGAGAAGATTGGACTATGCATGAAAACCAATGCTGCAGATGTTTTTATCTGCGGTGTTCCATTGAAGACCGCGTTTGTAGTGCAATTTTCATCGCACCTGATAGCGGCTTCGTACCATGCTTCGGGGTCATCATCCCTCAGGCGTCCGATTCCCATGTGTGCAATCTGGTCCTGTATTTCCCACTGTAACCCGTGTCAGAATTTGACCACGATGGCTAATCCTTCCGAGTATCCAGCGAGTTCTGTTAGGTCTCGGAAACCATCGAGGTACTCGCCCACAGACCGCCGACCTTGGTGGTATTCCGTGGTTTCTAACTTGGCAAGTGATAGTTGTGCTTCGTTTTGTGGACAAAACTCATCTACTATCGCTGAGTGGAAGTCCAACCAGGTCAGGTACTTGGTTTGTCCTGTGCGTTCCTGGTGCCACATTACCCGGTTTGCGAATAGTGCTGCTCGTCCCAACTTCATGTACGTGATTGCCCAATGGACCTTGGCATCATCGTCCTCAAATTGTTCTGGTGCTAGCCGTATGTATAGCTCACACGAGTTGAGAAAGGCCTGGCCTTTGGTGCGGTCTCTGTTAAACTCGCTAGGTGGGGAGGGTTTAAGAATTGCTTTTTTGTGCGGGGTTCCGACGGGCCCCGTGAGTATGTATTTTTCAAGTTTCTCGCTCAACTCTTTTACTACTTCTGTTAGTCTGGTGTTTGCCTTTTGTAATTCGCCGAGATTGTTTTCGAGTTGATCTATCTTCTCGCTAACAACAGTCTGATGAGTGTCCGGCATGGGGGCGAAAGGGATTCCTCGATGTTTTTTATTTACGGAGGTTCTACAAATTATGAGGTCTCGTTTTCGTTTTCAACTACGAAATGTCTTCTTTCGGAAGACTGTCGGGGTCCGGTTCGCTTGAGTGAGATAATTCTACTGTAAGGGCAACCTTATGGCATCGTTATGGAGTCCGACGAACCTTGCAAGGGAAAACCAAAGTCAATTAGTTATTACGTAATACATCTAATGTCACTAACCTTGCAAGGGAAAACCAAAGAGAATTATCTGAGGTTTCCCCTGCAAGGGATGAGTCCTTTATAGGTGGAGTACTCCTGCTATGTGTCTCCCACGCCATCTACTGCCACGTGCTTCCACCTACTCTGTTTGTACGTGCTTTCCACGTCAGTGGCAGGTCAGTCGGACTTCTGTCGGGAATCTGTTGGGAGTCCGATGAGCTTCTCCAGTTTGTTGATACCTCGCTTTTAGTGTATTGTGGTAGTGTCGGGGTTGTTGGTGGTATGATGTCCTTCGGGGGTCCGTCGGGAGTCTGACGGAGTTCCGCAATCGGTCGTCCCCTTACAGTCATGATGTGGGATGATTCTGCTGCCTGAACTGACGGATGGCTGAAGTTCTCCATAAATGGAGTTTTCGAAGTTGAAATAGAATGCTGGACAATATGTTGAAATGATGAGCTGGCCACAAGAGCAAAGATGACTACATGCTCATGAGGAATAGTCCAAACATTTGAATCCTTTGAGAATTTATCAAAAAGCGCCTTGAAACCATTGCATTGACATAGCAGTTGATACTCCGCTTTGAGTACAGTGTTTGCCTCTGACTTTGTCATTGCATTGTCCACCAGCTGTGTTACTACAACATACTCCCCCCCATGAAATCTAGCCTAGTATTAGGGAATATCTATCAGGTATAGCACCCTTTATTTCTGAAAATTCAACAACTCACATAAATCCCCTGTTTACTGTAGCCTTTTCTGACAAATCCTGTTGCCTCATGTGGTTTACCTTGCTCATAGAGCCTCTCACCCTTCTCCCAATCTTCTGCTATTTCAATAACTTCCTCATCCATGGCATTGCCAACAGTGAACTTGATACTGCAATCAGCACTGAATTTGGCTGTGGTATGGATGAAAAAGCACTTTGTCATCGGTGGATTACGTGTCCATTGCTTGCTGGGAAGCTGATATGCACTTTTCAAAACTACTTGTCCCCGGGTACTAGGCCCTGGTGTAGCAGAGAATTAGTGCTGTTCCGGCCCAGCTTGGCCTGAAAGCCACAGCTTTGGCTTGGCTTGAGGCGGCTTTGGCTTTCTCAACACACAGGCCAGGCCAAAGCCATCAACCAGGGCCTGGCCCAGGCTGCGGCTTTCGTATGTAAAATGTTCAAATTTTGCCCACAAGTCCATTAGTTGTACAGGAAGCTAATTAGAACAATACTGCGACATACATAGTTTCCTCATTCAAGAAGCAGCCTCAGACCATGTTCACTCAGGATAACTATGAGCTACCATGTACACAGAAACAATATGTATTAAACTCACCTAAACACAAGGGAGACGGAATTAAATATATGTCTACTAAAAAATTGTGGCCATCGTTGTCGTCCTATGCGACCCTGGCCACCTAAGCAGTTCCCCACTCACCAGTAAATATCTCTCCCAATTCCTGTGTTGTCATCGTCCGTAGCACCCGCAGTCCACCCTGCGAGCAGTTGCTTGCAGCGGTAGGGGTGGGTGCTGGGCCGTCCATCATTGATGTTGGGGTTGTTGTCATCCTCGCTGTCCCTTCCCCATCGTTTGGTCCTCGCCATCGTCGTCATCACGGTCTTGCCCTGACTCTGATCATCCTGTCATTGTCGTCACTGACGCCATCGTCCTCTGCTACTCACTGATGTCCTTGTCCTTGTTCCTTTTGTTCACTTCCTGTCGTCCCTGTTTTCGTGTTCTAGTCATCCTGTTGTCGTTGTCTCCCCCTCATTGTCCTCTCCCTCAACTCCCCATCGTTGCCGTCTGCTTCCTCATCGGGCCCCTGGTGGTGGTTGGGGGGCACTACTGTCGTGTGGTGGTGTTATTGTTGTTCCCTTGCTGTGTTATCATTGCTCCCCGTTCCTACCCCACAAGCAGTGGCTCGCGGCGGCAGTTGGGTTTACTGTGGTGGTGGTGGCATCATTGGGTGTGGGCTTGTCATTTCGGCGTCATCATGTCATTGGAACACAGTTGGATCCCCTAGCTTAATGAAAACATATGTTAGTTAAAAACAAAACCATGAAACATTCACTCACCTGTCGTCCCCGTTTTCGTTGTTCTAGTCATCCTGTCATCATTGTCTCCCCCTCGTTGTCCTCTCCCTCGACCTGGTCCCTGTCGTTGCTGTCTGCTTCCTTGTTGGGCCCTTCGTGGTGGTTAGGGGCGCTACTGTCATGTGGTGGCGTTGTTGTCGCTCCCTGGCTGTGTTATTGTTGATCCCGTTCCAGTGGCTTGTGGCAGCAGTTGGGGTTGCTGTGGTTGTGGTGGTGGTGTTGTTGGGTTTGTCATTTCGGCGTCGTTGTGTTGTTGTGTCATTGTAACACAGTTGGATCCCCTAGATTAATGAAAACATTGTATTTGGTCAGTAAGGAATATGCAAAGAAGGACTAAAAAAGTACTTATTATGATCTAAAATCACGCTGCCTGACCATATGAATGACACTTAGCAAAATTAGCACATATGTAAAGCATGCGTGAGTGATGTGATGTGTTACCATATTAAGATTACTTTCCCACCACCAGAGATTTTCAAAATACATTGCAGCCAGCATAAATTACACTCACCAACAAGCCGTGGCTTGACGGCTTGGCTTTGGCTTTTCAGAACCCCAGGCCAGGCCAAAGCTGTCATGAAGCCATCAACTTGGCCCAGCTTGGCTTGGCTCACAGCCTCAGGCTGGGCCAGGCACAGCACTACAGAGAATACAGTGGAACTTGAGCGGAATGAAAGTGTGCTGTCTAGTCCACTTTGAGGTCTGGATCTCAGATTAATTAAGGACTGGCTGGATGCATGTTTTCTCTTCCCAGCTACAGATGACTTTGCTTCTGTGGCTTGCTTGTCTTCTAACCTATGCTGTAAACAAAGTTTGAGCTTATTTTTGATACCTGGATGACCAAAGTGAAATTATGGACTTCTGGTATGCAAATCAGATCTCAATTGTTCATGAATTCATAGCACTACTACTACCTAGTCGTCCTCTGATGAACTCTTGGTACAGGTCATACATGGTTCCTTCCTGATCCAGATGTTGCAATGAAGTAAACTTCGTGCTGCTCTCATGTGCATGGAGTATAATATATGACCTGGCAAAATCATGAAAAAAACAAATGACTCGAAAATTGGTAAGTACTCACCAGTTCAATTGAATTGCATCTGGATATAATAATAACAATTCAAAACTTGATCTAATCTTCTTGAAGATCTCATCGAGAGAGTTCCTTATGGTTGCTGTCAGCTCAAAGTGAGTCAAAGATGCCTGAAACATGGATTAGTCCAATCTATCAGGAAATATTATTATCTGAGTAACATATTCAATTCTAAAGACATCTTACCTGTCTGAGCTTATTTTTATCTGTCATCCACACTGTAGCAACTACCCAGATTCCTGAGTCTAGCAGCTGTGCTTCTGCTTTCTTAACTTTTCTCTCTGCCATGATAGCTTTTGTTTTGGCAAGATTTTTGAACTGATGAAGACCTGTTGGTGTGCTCTTGGTGATTTTTGAAGGTCCAACACCAAGGCATTTATCTGAAGCCTTCAATTGATATGTAGAAGCTGACTCTAGGACGGTTGTTGCAAGAGCACTTCGGGTATTGCTTGTCTCGCTGGTGTCATCATCTTCTACACAGATATTGTTGAGGAGAAGTTTTGCAGCTCCCTGCATTTTGAGGATGCTGAATGGCACATCCTTCCCACTTTCTGAAATGATCCAAAACCAGTTGGCCATGTTCATCATCCATGGAATCGATCACATACTGTAGTGTGTAATGCAGCCATTACAGATTGGATTCTTGAGGTTAGTTGACATGATCCCACAACTGCCACACTGTGGCTTATCCTTTATTCATTTTTAGTTCAAACTCTATTTTGTTCACAAGAAAATTGTGTACATTGATCATCGCATACTCAGCAGTTGACATCCCTGGTTTGCGAGCTTTGCACTTTCCACAGCTTGTTGATTCTTCATCCAGGAGGGGAAACTTGTTCTTACACAGAGGACAGCTAGGCATTGTGATACTGGATGCCAGTGCTCAAGCTCAACTTTGTTCTCAACCATCAGAAGCACAAAAAATTTATCCATGTGGGGATCCTAGCCCAAGTACATAATTATATATCAAAACTATGACTGAGAAATCACAATGGCAGCATTCAAGTTTCTGTTGGTTTGGTACTTCAAACCCAGCTTCCATGCTATCACTGGAAATATGCAGGTTAATTTATTGAAATTCATTGCAACTTGTAGAAACTCTTCTCAGTGGAGTGATGAGATCCAATAAACATTTTAATGTCCTCATCTGGGAATTGAACCCAGCTTTCCACTCCTCATGATGCACCTAGATGCTGGCAGGGCAGCAGTACATGTTTGAGGTATGGACATATGAAAGTGTACATCAGGGAAGATCAGGCCTAGTTCCGATGATGTTGAGGTTGAAGTTGAAGAGGGCTGGCCACAGCATCGAGGATAAGGATAAGTAGACATTAAGCAAAAGATGGCAATATCTACTTTAGAATACACATAAGGCCCTGGAAGGGCTACAGGATACTAATCAAACATTAGATGATGCAGTTCACCGAATACATACCACACATTCTCAAGATTGAGATTGTTGACTCTCAAGGTATCATATGCAGCCTGTGCTCGCTGAGAAAATTCAGCAGAGACAAAATCTAGGATCCCATCTCCACCCATAGCCTCCTTCAACTCTGCGATAACAGCCATATCAACTTCAAGAAGGCAGTTACGACCACCCCAGCTCTCAGGTAAACTGAAAGCCTCATTTCGCGACATCCCAGAGGGGCCAGCTTTCTCGTTGTCTTTGCGCATACGGACCCCGTTCCTAAAGTCCATAAACTCTTTCAGGGACTTCCGCAAGAGCTTAGGCCACAGCCATTGGCCGAGCTCACTGATTTAAAGATTTGTTAGCATCACATTTGCAAGCATATGTATAACACTCACTAATGTTGAGGGTTATCGGGGTTGTAGATACCTTCATCTTTGCCCTTTTCGAAAGCAAGGACAGCATTATCACCCCATTCTAATCGAAGTCATAGCCACGAGCGCTCAGTAGAGATGTTGTGAACGCTATGTAAATATATATGAGCCGGCAGCTCGCTAAGGTCAATATCGGGATGGAGGATTTCCCTACAAACTGAGTCAGGATTATGGAAAGCAGAATGAGGAAGAGTGCGTACCGTAGAGCATTCGCCAACCCAAAGAGTTGTGTTGTCTCAGAGCCGCAATCAGTTGAGAACTGTAATGGCATGCCTGTCACACCAACCTAAATACGAGCCACAAATGAAGAGAGAACAAACTGACCGCCAAATTTCTCAATAAGACAAAGAAATAGATAGCCAATGACATTCCCCATCCTGTTACTGGGAACAACCCAAGCGTCAAGCCACTTGCTTGTTGCATCGTCGACAACAGCCCAGATCGGAAATCCAATCCTATATAACTTATCATGGCCATCACCAGCCCAGCGTTCATGAATGCCGATAGGATTCTTTTTTACCCGTAAAATCTTTTTTGAACTGGGGTCGCGGATAACAAAGCCTTCCTGATCATGGCTATGCATAACATCTGATACAAAATCCCTAGTCAAGTGTACCTGAGCATCGAAGGCGATTTTTGCTTGGATGGTCCGAACACCTTGCTGCCTCGATGAATCCTTGTCCATTTGATTCAAAACAAGTTGCTCTGCTTCCTGTCGAGGCATACTTTGGGTAGTAACATGGCTTCCAGTGAGTCCGAGTTCAGCACGACGTCGCCTGACAGTTCTGTCACTGTTTGATGAATTAGTTTGCCAGTTGTCAACCACCATACAATAGATTGAATCTCACCTCATTGTGATCCCATGCTTGCTCAACAAGTGCGCCGATATTGTAAGTCTGCAGACTCACGACAGTACTAACACACTTCATCGTCGGACCCCGATCGGTATCCCGATCTCATATACCAACTATTCATTCCTACATTGACAACACTAATATCCACGACTACACCAACATCCACAATTCCATCATCACAACAGTCGGGCCCCCGCTCGGCACCCGACAACCACCACCGATGACATCAACGACATTCCTGATAACGCGTCACCGACATCATTACCTAAACCACCAATGCCCCACAAGACAATGGATGAGCCCGATGCGGCTCTCAAGAAACACACGGCGCGCCTGATGCGGCCTTTTACTTACACGGTCCGAAGATCCTTTGATATAGACCGTTATTTTTTATATTCAACCTTCGTTCCCACTTCTGTGCAACGAAGGTATAGTAAATACTTATTCATTCAATTGTAGTAATTAACGTTCCCACTTCTGTGCAACGAAGATATTTTGATCCTGTCTGAACTGTCCACCTCAGTGTTGGTTGCCTAACCCGGCTCCCTTCCAGATATTTTCTTGTTGTTTGTGAGTAGTTCTCGATGGTACTGTTGCAGTGCATTAGTGAGAACTTCATCCGTGGCCTTGGCTAGCAAAGCAAATAGGAGTGAGCATGTTGTGTAGTT
>QMFE01005394.1:0-20964 GCA_003314665.1 Tricholoma sp. MG77 | reverse complement strand
AGGCACGTCGCGTCGTAGGAAGTGCTTTGTATTGTATCTCTGTTCTCTGTATGTTATCTGTGCTGTTCAGTGACTCTGCGCATGAACTCCTTCCTGCATTTGCAACATCAAAGACCAACGCTGCCCAGACTTTTAGGCTTGCAAATGTGGAAGCTCGACTTACTGAAGGCCTGAAATACCTCTTCAAAAAGCTAATTCCAACCAGAAAGACCTACATAATTCCAGCCTGCCTTGAACTAAATGATGCATCACGCAACAGGCTCATGCAAGCACACATCTCTCTCGCAAGTTGGCCTCGACAACCCCGCTTTTCAGAGTAATTGACTGCCCGCACGGCACAGCAAGGAGTAGTCACATACATATCCATTGCAGATTATGCTTATCAGCCGTTCCTTTCCCAGGCTTCGCTGCTTAAAGAAACTGACCGTTCGAAATGCTCCATCCAGTTGTGCATGCAAAAACCCACACCAAGGGACAAGAGGGCCGTGAGCTCACACGTTGGACAAGAATCTATCAGTGTTTATGTGGCTTAGGCTCTGGGGAAAAAGCAGCTTACTGGGGGGAAGAATGTTCATTGAAGTTGTTCGTGGATACGGTGACGACGTATGATGAGAACAGGTCGAGAAAGGTGCGTATCCCGAGACTATATGCATGATAAATTAATACTGACTCTCGGGACTATAAGTAATATTGGAAAAGTGCCGTCTCGGCTTGGGAATCAAGGCTGGACCTGATTTTCAATTTACTGGGCCATTAGGTTTCGTCCCTGAACAACAAAGAACAGCCAAACAAAGATTATGGCAAACACAGAGTTCCTCACTTCCCAACAGAGAACAGAACTAGTGCTGAACAGTGATTACAGTAGGTTATGGGCCCTCGTTATCTCTGTGGGGCAACGTCTGTTAGCTTCAGGCAGGTGTAAGATAACAACTTTGGCTGTACATGTCCCAAAGACAATGAGAGGCAGAGAATCAGCCATAACGCCCCGATAAGCCACGGGTACCCAACAAATCCTTTTGTGCTCATCATGAGAAATGAGCCATCCATCACGCATGAAGCAGAGTGGGAGGGACATCGCATGTTGTAGCAAAGAAGAACAGGAGCGGACGGGGTGGGGAATCAAAAACGAGTTATCATAGCTTATGAGATGAGTTTCATCCAGGCTGAACCGAAGACGGCGCAAGACACCAGACGCATGAAACACATGCAGAGATTCACCAGTTTGGGCGTTCCAGAGGCGCGCGGTCTTGTCGTCAGAACCAGATATAACACGAGTTCCATCTTGCGAGATTATGGCCGAATTGACCCACGAGGTATGACCATTGAGCGTGCGCAGGCAGACACCAGCATGAGCATCCCAAACGCGAACAGTTTTGTCGTCAGAGCAGGAGACAACAAGGGCGCTGTCTCGTGAAATGGCAACCTCGTTAATCATTTCAGCATGCCCTTCAAATTTGTGCAAAGCCGTCCCTTCCTCAGTTGCCCAGGTCCGGACAGTGCAGTCCAAGGACCCGGAGGCGACACATGCGCCGTCACGTGAGATCGCGATGGTGCTGACCATGTGAGTATGGCCTTTGAGTGTGTGTAAGGCCGCACCACTGTCGGTATTCCAGGTGCGGATGGTCATGTCGCAGGAGCCAGAAATAACACGACTACCATCGTATGAAATGCAAACAGAACGGAGGAGTCCTGTATGGCCTACAAGCTTGTGCAGAAGTGCACCGTTATGAGCATGCCAGATATGCACATTGTTGTCCAAGGATCCCGAGATGACTCGAGTACCATCGTAAGAGATTGCGACTGTGTTCACGGGGGCCGAGTGCCCTTCACGCTGCGGCAAAGCCACATTGATATGGGCGTCCCAGATGCGGACAGTGTTGTCGAGAGAGCCTGATATAATGTGTTTCCCATCGTGAGATATTGCAACTGAGCTGACCCAATTTGAATGGCCTTCATATGTGCGGAGATTAGCACCAGTCTGGGCATCCCAGACGCGGATAGTCTTGTCATTCGATGCAGAAACAATATGTGTCCCGTCATTTGACATTGCGACTGAATTGACAGCTGCTGAATGTCCATGGAGTCGGTGCAGAAGCAAGCCAGTTCGGGCATCCCAGATGCAAATTGTCATATCTATTGAGCCAGAGACGATGCGAGTCTGGTCATGTGAAATTGCCACCGACTTCACTCGTTGTGAATGTCCTTTAAGTGACTGCAACACCACACCCCTTCCAGTATCCCAGACTCGAACAGCATAGTCCAAGGAGTTGCACACAAAAAACGACCCATCACGAGAAATTGCGACTGAATTGATCGAGCGCGAACGTCCTTTATTCTGTGGTAAATCCGCACCAGCCTGGTCCACAGAAATGATGCGAGTCCCATCGTGCGAGATTGTGTAAGATTTGTTGTTCTCGAGATTCCCTTCTAGTTTGTGCAAAGCCGAACCTGTCCGAGAATCCCAGACGTGGATGTCGCTAGCATCATCTGACGGGTCATCGCCTTCACATTCTTCGAGCTCGCGTAAACAGGAACCAGTACAGGTATCCCAGATGCGGATAGTCTTGTCTGAGGAGCCAGAAACGATGTGGCTCTGGTCGTACGAAATTGCAACCGATTTGACCCAGTCGGTGTGACCCTTGAGCGTTTGTAAAGTAACGCCAGTCACGCTATCCCAAATACGGATTGTCTTGTCAGCAGAGCCAGCGACGACGCGAGTTCCGTCAGGCCAAAATGCTACCGATTCGATCCGGCCCAAATGCCCTTCGAGCCGACACAAGACTTCGCCAGTTTGAGCATCCAAAATGTGAATGGCGTTGTCCATGGAGCCAGTTGCGATGCGAGTGCCGTCGTACGAAATGGCAACAGCTGTAACAGGCGACGCGAGTCCTATTAGCCGCAAACATGCATCCCATTGATCGCCTACTCCACTGAACACAACTGGAGAACCCACGGCTTCGTAAGCGAACGTTTTATACAATGCTGTCCCCTTCGGGGTAAAAGGAAGTGCGTGATAAATCTGCAAAGCTGATACAACAATGCCGTCATAGAAGTCAAAAAGAAACCTCTCAGCATCGTTAAGAAGTTGAAGTAGGCCTTTCGGTGGGTTTTCTATTGCCTGTGAATGCAGATACGAACTTAAGCAACATGACTGGGTACGCATCGAAAAGCAAGAAAACCCACGGCGAGCTTTTCCTGAGCCGATCTCAGTGACCTCAAACCGCCGTTCAGTTCACCAATCAAACTGAGAACCTCCATCCAATGTAAAATGGACACGGATGCGAAGGACCGAACCAAATCAACCAGCCCCTCTCCTACGTGAGCATCGGAGAAGTGTGATGCCCAATACCGGCAGGCATATTGCAAATCACCAGGTATGTGTTCTTCCTTTCTTCTCTTTAGGTCGTCAACATGCTTGTTGAGCTTCGAGTAATCACCGATATTGCAGATATCTCTCCTAAGCGACGGTGGCTTCATTCTCTCCAAGCAGAGCTGTGCAATTTCAGCGTGTTGCACTGAGGGGTCGATGAAAAACCTGGGATCAGTGCACCGTGATTTATCTGTAAGGTAGTCATGGAAGGATGCATGGAAGGCTCGAATGGGGCCACCTCCTTTGGGAACGTGTACTATTGAATGGAGTTCACCCAAGGCCATGACAGCCTGGCCAGGCTTTTGCAGCAACCTTTCTAATTCTTGAATTGTGAGGTAGCTGAATGAAAGAATGACCATGCCAACGATCGTGCGGAAGCGCTCAAACACATACGTAGGATTATCTCCTGTCGTCGCATGCTCGAGGATTTTGGCATATAAATTATCGAGAGATTGGAACGGGTGCGATGGCCAAACCCTTGCTGCGTCCTTTGGGTCACTGAGAATCAGTGCTAATCGAGACTTGAGGTCCCGTGTCCTGCGGTCTGGAGAGATGAACTTCAGCATAGTAGCTGCAGCAATGAACAAGCCTGCTGCCATGTCTACCAGCGCCAGTATCTCCACCTCCTTGGGCCATGGTTCCTGTTTGACAATCTCGCTTTGATAGGCGGCGATGTGTGCCAGTTCGTGTCTAACAAACTTATCGATGTCTTGCTGAACATCAGAAAGTTTGATTTCATGTAGGATGAAGGAGCGAGTGTCGGACTGGACTTCAGACATGAGGAAGGTGGAGCGGATGTGGCTTTCGGGCCTGCTTGTGATGAAAACCCGTAATGGCAGTGATTGACTATGGAGTACCTGAACGAAAAGTTCAATGATTTGTGTGACGGCATGGTCCTCTTCGCATTCGTCAAGAGCATCCAATACAATCACGATCGGCGAAGGGAGGTGAGCTATTTTTTCGGCAACAGGCTCGAGAATCAATCTTTTTAGTTGAGATTGTAAATTGGCGGTTATAATTCTCTGATCTTCCAAGATATTCGCGATCGCTAACTTGAGCACCGGAAATGAATTTCCCAACTGATATGCAATTGTTTGAATGAGGTATCGTGACTCCCGCCGCTCTTGTTGATCCCTGGAAAAGAAAAAAGAGGCCCCAAGTAACTTCTTCCGGTCATATTCCTCTGCGATACTATTGGCAATGGTTGTTTTTCCTGTCCCTGCCATGCCACATAGCCAGTATAATGGTGGTCCTCCAGAAATGGCCCACTCATAGATGTTTTGCAGGACAACAATGCGAGTATCAGGGAGACACCCAGTAGCGGCATCTCGAGCTGAGGAATTGTATGCCGCATCATCCACCCGAGATAAGCTATTGAAATGGCCAAGCTGGACTGAGAGTCCTGGATCAGCTTAGATTGAACATGCACTGTTGGGGAGAATTACCTTCGGCAAGTTGGTCTCTCTGCACCTTGTAGCATCAGCGATGACTTCACTCCGCTAATAAACGAAATCATGCCTGCATCACAGTAAGTTGTTGCTTTATGCCGATAGTCACGCACAGCTTAACATCGGCACGGCTATATTTAGCATCGGTGTTGAGGTTGATAACAGGTTGGCATACCGTCAATCGTGCAATGATACTTTGAAGGCTCAAGTTGTGATTTGCAAGACAAGACGCATTGTCGGTGCTATTCAGAAACTGGGAAATTTTGCCTTCACTTGTAGCCTTTCGTATTCCGAGCTTCAGGCTCTCTAGTTCTCTGCCGCAAAGATTATCAATGAGTAGGAGAAGCCAACTGCATATAGGACACCACCTCTGTAAGTCAAAGAAGATCTGATACCAGGTCCCCTCCGAGTCAAGGACATGTGTCTCCACAATTATGTGCTCAAGGCTGTCTAGCCGATCGGACAATTCAAGAAATCCCTGTGCGTTCTCGGAACTTTCCTATATATCCGTTCGCCAAAGTTCACTTCACGGCAGCGGAGAAAAAATGAGGCGCACCTGAAGCTTGGTCACGACCACCAAAATGGAGGTTATACCAAATGCGAGTCCTGGTATAGGAATATTAACAGACATGGCGTGTAAGCCAGACAGTACAAGCTTAAAGGCATTCAGCGACGTGCTGGTTGAGTGCAACGACACGCCAGGTGTAGTCTCTGTGATATCAGTTGAAACCTGAGGCAGTGGAACATGCGAGCCGCTGCTATCACCTGATGGAGGGGTCCAGCTTCGTTTCGACCGTGATCTGTTTCGCTTAAGCCATGCCCACATTGTGGGCTGCAAATCAACAGAAGAGGTTCCGCTAAGAGAATGCTTTATGGGAGAGGCACAGGCAAGGGGAGGTCATTCACACCGTGACGAACATTTTGAAAATTTAAGCGCTAGCCCACTCATGCAACCCGGGCCATTTCCTTCTTCAGAATGCCCCCAGACTGAGGCGTTGAACATCTGTGAGAAGCGGTCTGGCAGATCAGCACGGTCAGGGTGTGCTGAAACAAGATTTCGGCCCTGATTTTATGTGAACAAAAGCTTCAAAACTTGAGTGATCCAGGGCCGATGTCGGGCTCAGGCTTTTATATGTACCACCAAAAAGATCAGTCGCCCTCGGATGTGACTCGTGCGCGTGACACTTCTGGCAGAAAATCTTTGTTTGAGGCACGAACTTACCCTGTGACTACAGCTGCTGATGCATGTGTGAGCCAACCTCATAGTTATGTTTAACTTTCGAATGTGCCGCAGCGTCGGAACCTCTTACCCAATTTCGTACGTACCCTCGATCTAACGATAAACGCTGAAATAATCGAGAATTCGAGAATCGGGGTGATCAAGTCGATAGTGATATGCCATCTATGTAGGGGGTAGTTCGCCCCCATATCTGCCACATAGTACGTCAGTAGTGACTCAAGATTAGCATCCGCATTCGACACCCAACTGGTCCCTGCTAGCACGGCACGTTTCTGGCAGGTTCGCTTTCGATCACCACGCATGCCCTAATTTTAGACCCGCCGCAGGAAACACACTGGCAGGAAGCATTCAAAGTGGAACAATTCTGCCTGTGATTCACACTCAATAAATGGTATCGCGCCATCATTAATATTTGAGAGCCTGAGTGTTGAGACTGTATTGGGAGTCAACCAGGAGTTATGAAGGAGCTATGTTGTTGTGAACAACTTGAGATGTTGATCAGGAATCTTGTGCCTAGTAGGGCAATCTGAAATTCAAATTAGGCCTCTGGGCACACCGGGCATGTGCGGCAATTTTTTTGTTTCATCGTCTCCAACACATTCACAACCAAAATCAATGCACCTGTGATCAAAAGAAATGTTACACCAGTACCGTGATACAGAAACGTATGGTGCAAAACAAGGGGAAGGAATGGGTGGAGAATGGGTGGAGTAGTGTGCTCATTGTCGGGGATGATGGGCGCGAGGTTAACCGAAGCTGTGGCGCACGTTGATCAACCATGGGAGACGGTGATCGGTTGTTGATTGCATATCTGTCGCGTCACAAAGGAATTAATTGAAGCTATACCAGGACCCCGAACGTAACTATTAAATAATAAACTAAGGAATCGAAGATCGCTTTCCAAAAGCAGTAATAAAAGAAGCATTTACAAAATCAAAATAGGGACATAGACAGTGTGGATGATGGCTTCGGCCTTGATTCCGCTGGGCATGGCGTGGAATGTATGGACTATTATTGCAGAATCCGAGCATGGCTTCCAGTGTCGTGAGCCACGCTCATCCTGCTGGCACCACCAGGCAAGCATGCAGCAGCTTGCCATACAGCTTTTGGATGTCGTGGGGATTGTGGGTGCGTCGAGTTCCCCACTCCTCAATGGCTTTGATGTATTTCTCGATCTTCTTTGGTCCCAGCCCAACCGTGCGTGCATTGAGGTCCCACTGTAGGCCAATAAACGTCGTGATTGATGCAAGGGGGAGGGCTTTCGACCTCTCCCAAGGGATTCCCAGGCGGTCAGATATTGCGTCGATGTCCTCGATGTTGTACATGAATGACGCATCTGCTGCTGATCTTGGTGTCGCCGTGGACAAATCCTGGAAGGAGAAAGTACAGTCCACATCAAATTCGTCCATTGTGCCGTCACCAAACATAGCTCCCCCATACCATAGCCTTCCTCCACTTTGATGTTCTCCTCCCTGCGCTGCGATCTTATGTGCCCACTGCTCTCGGTGCCAATTGTATTCGGCAAGGTGTTCACATCGAATCCGGAAAAATGTGGTCGTCGACCCATGTTGAGAGAGGGCCGATGCCTCCAGCTCGGTAGAGTTCAACCGCGCTGTCTTCCAGATGCCCGTATCCACCCGACGAGGGTCGCGCGCCAAAACAGAGTGAGGTGTCGATGTGAAACTCCTCTTCTCTGGTTTGTACAACCACGGCTGGCCAATGCGACGGGTGTAATGGGATGGTGCGGTAGGCTTCTGCCACGTCCCGTTCCGCTGCTTGTGATCCTGGGGGGAGACGTTGTATGACCAGGGAAACTGCTGCGAATGTTCCCCGTGTGCAGGGGAACTTCGTTGAGTCGATATTCGAGTTAACGGCAGGGTTGGGGAAGGCTGTGGAGACTGAGTATGGGTACGACAGATTCTGGATGAGTCGATACTTGTCTGGCTGGCCTGGTTTCGGTGTGACTGAGAGAGGAGAGGTCTGGAATGGACCAATGAGGTCCTCGAGCTCCTGTGTGAAGGGCCCGATGTACCTGCCTTTTGTGACCTCTGCCGTGACAATCCCCAGGACGACCTCTCCAAATTCCACGGCGGTGGCGCTGTTCGGTGGAGTTTGTGTCCTCGTGATGATGGGGAAGTCCAGTCGAAACCCTTCTCTGATCCCTTCGGGTACGCGCTTGCATTTCTCGAATATCCCTGCCTCTCGGAGAGCCGCCTCCCATGCCTCTGCTCTATATGGAGTGAGTACGTTCGATCTTCTGTGTTCGAGAGCAGTTGATAGCTCCATGAGACGGCTGGGTACAACCCGAGCACAGGTGCCGTTCGTCGTGTCGGTTGCTGGTGCACCCTCGTTGCATCTGCCAGTCGTGACAAAGTGGTCGGCCGTCGAGGAGGAAGAGGAGCATGTTCTCTCTCCGCGAAACTGCGAGATGGGCGTGATCCCAGGTGTGCTTCGTCTCGCATGCCGCAACTCTGTGTTCGTGTTGACCGAGACATACAGCACAGGGTGGGAAGGTCGTTCCACCTGTGCCTGCTCGAAAATCCTGCCTCTTTTCACGTGTGCGTGCCTCGTAACCGCTGTCCCTTTTCTCTCTCGCATGGCGTAGGTTGTCGAACTTGTTCCTTGGTGGGGACATCGAACGCTTACGCTGTTCTCTCGAACGCATGGGAGGTTCCCTGGCCCGCGTGTTGCCTGCGAGGATGGCGATCAGCTGGTCAGCCTATGTGTTGTCGAATATCAGCATGGCAGCGAGATTCAGCATCGTGTTAGCACGAGTGTCAAATCAGCGAGTGTCAGCGATGCAGCGAGATTCAGCGAGTGTCAGCGATACAGCGTGATTCAGGGTGTCAGGGTGTCAGCGAGTCGGATTATTGATGAATTGAAATATGAGGAGGAGGAAAGACGGGTACGTTCGTCAGTTTTCTTCCTCTTTTGAAAGCGATCTGACACGTACCTGGGCATCTCTGATCCTATCTGCCTCTCGACGACGGTCTTGATAGACTTTGTCACAGTTTCGTTGAAGGCTTTGTTCACATATTATCCCTATGTTCCATGCCCCTTCAGGTGAGGTGATGGCGCGGTGCCACGACCGTCGTTGCTGTGCTTGGTAAACGAGTAAGGCTTCTTGATCCATGGGATCGGTGGTAGATCGGAGCCTGTGTACCATCAGATTTCCCCATAATTGGGCAAGCATGGACCATGACGCGTTCGGGTTGCCAGTCTGCAATCTCCATGGCCCGGACCATTCTCGGCACCGCCTGACAGAAGTCCTCCCATTTGAGATGCTCGTCGTCTACGACTGCTATTGCTTCTTTGGTTGCTCTTGCTGGAACCAAGGAGCTAGAACCGTCTGGGTTCCGAGATAGTACCAGGGCCTCGTCATCCACGGTCCCTGTGCTTTGTTTGGCCTTTTCTATGCCAGGATTGGTGTCATATCACATCTCGACGTATGCTCCCTTCGCCATTTTTCTTATAGCGTACTCCGAGACCAACTCGGGGAGTTTGCTCGGTGGCGGCCGATTCGGTATGGGTGTGTACTTTCCTTTATTTTTCTTGACCTGTTCAATGTCCTGTGCCTGCCTCTCGGCTTCGATAGCAGCATCTTGTGCCTCGTGTAAGATTCTCTCGGCATCTGTTGCGTCAGCTGCTCTTCGAGCCTCTTCACGTTGCCAGATCACCTTCTCGGCATCATTTCCTGCCGTCCATGCATCCCGTAGAATTTGTATTGCCTGGGCCTCGTCAACGTGGTCTGATTGGTTATGAAGATGGCCCTGCTCGCTTGATAGTCAGGAGTGGTGTAATCTGGACACGTCATGAGATTTGGGTTATTAATTAAGTTGACCATTTCTCTTGGATGCCTAGTAAAACCTCTGCTTCTCTACCAAACCGAAAAACCTGAACAAAATTATTTGGAGCTTGAGAGCCTCTGGTCTTGCTTGTGCGACGATTCGCGAGAAGGGGAAAGGCTGAGAGACTTTCTGTCACACTCGCGTCTTGTCACGAAGACCGATCCTCGAAAACATTCATTTTCGCGACATCGTATTATGTAATAATAACATATTGTTTTCTTTTTAGGCTCTCTCCCCCGGTTTGAAATGCCAACGCATCACTGGCCTCCATCTTCTTGATCGGGTTGATATCGATACTTCATCCTGACGTAATACTACTTGCCTTGTTAGTAGCAGCCGCGAATCTTAGATGGTATCACTTCATAGCTGCCAAGTTGGGATCAGCGCTCAGTAATGTATTGTCAAAGCCTCGTTCCTGTGTGACAACGATCCAAAGCTCCTATTGAACACCCTAGGTTAACCGCGGTAAGTACCATGTGTCATGGCATCGCTTCGTCGGAAAAGGGGATATATGGAGGACGGGCACTGCTGTTTATCCTAGCGCGTGCTGATGGAAGTTGGGTATATTCCGCCGAGTGCTTTACTTAAAGCCAATGTTTCGAGCGCCACTCCACACACAACATGTCTGCCAGTGATTTCGCTACTTTTAAAGATGCATTCCTAGGCGATCTAGTCGTCCCAGAGGATCCTGAATATGACAAGGCCATCGCTCGTTGGGCCCTTGGTGCAGTTCGGCGTGCCAAGATTGTCGCTTTCGTAAAAGGGACCGCCGATGTCGTGTTGGCGATTAACTATGCTAAAACGAACAAGCTTCCTATTGCCGTTCGTGGTGGAGGACACAGTCCGTATGGCGCGTCGTCAAGCGAGGGTGGTCTTGTGATCGATTTATCGAGGTACCTTAATGGTGCAAGGATCGATCCTGACCAGAAACTAGCGTACGTTGGCGGTGGAGCTATATGGGAGGCGGTGGACAAGGCTGCCATCGAGCATGGCTTGGCAACTGTGG
Organism: Tricholoma sp. MG77; assembly: GCA_003314665.1. Lineage (NCBI taxonomy): Eukaryota > Fungi > Basidiomycota > Agaricomycetes > Agaricales > Tricholomataceae > Tricholoma > Tricholoma sp. MG77. Next base: position 10,052 of record QMFE01005394.1, on the reverse strand, counting down.
CAGGAACCGTGAACCATGTATGTTTGCATGCAGCCACATATAGAAATATTACTCATCCTTGTTAGACGGGAGTTGGGGGGTGTGTTCTATCATTGCGAGTTCGATGACAAATTTTCATACATTTTGCCTGTAGACTCACGCTTGGGGGTGGATTTGGTTGGCTGAGCGGGTCGTACGGTCTGGTGATCGATAATCTTGCGCAGGTGAGCCATATGGAGAGTCACCTATATATATTCTACTAATATACCCTTTGTAAGGCGACGGTAGTTACAGCGAATGGCTCAATCCTTACCGCAAGTGACGATGAAAATTCGGACCTCTTCTTTGGGATTCGAGGCGGAGGCGTCAACTTCGGAGTTGTTACCGAATTCGTGCTTAAGCTGCACCCGCAGCGTCGCAAGGTTTACGCTGGATCCCTCATTTTCGAATCTTCGGCGCTAGAGAAACTTCTTAGCGTAACTGAGAAATGGTTTGCGGCTGATCACGAAAAGGCAGGCGTGTGCTTGTTTCTCTCAGATATATCAAATGGACAGGTATGTGCCCTCAGTGCCCCCCTCCTTCCTAGTCGAGTAGTAGTGATGCTGGCGTTGCAGCCGGTTATCATGATGTTGTTATTCTATAATGGATCCGAAGCCGAGGGACGTGCAAACTACAAGCCCTTCTTCGAACTAGGTATGTATTGTATCACTTTTGCATTCATATCCACCCTGGACATCTCCATCAGGGCCTGTTAGTGATAATACACGAGAAATTCCGTACGAAGAAATGAACTCACTTCAGGTAGATCCGTTTCCTGACTATTCTAGATTGATTGCTTACAACGTTGTGTCCCCACCAGAATTTCGTCGCAGAGCCAGGGCAAGGTTTCTACTTCAAAGGCCTCGCGCAGGGCGACCCCGACTACGAATCGATTGGTCAGGCATGGGACAAAATCAAGGAAGTTGCGACAATCCCTGGTTTTGGTGTAGGCACCATCATCCTTGAATACTTCAGTCTAGGCAAGATCCGCTCAGTCCCACTTGAGGCCACAGCCTTCCGCCGTGCTTCCACGGTCAATGTACTGGTTGGAATAAATTGGAAGGACAACACGCCGGAGAATGATTTGATTGCTAAAGGGTATGCTCACAATGTCGCTGCGATTCTCGGACGAGGCCAGTCTGCACTCACTACCTCTGAGAGCTTGGGGTATTCAAATTACGGTACGTTCTGTTTGTTCAAGCGGTCTAGCATCCATAAACATGACATTATATTAGACCCTGCGGCAGTTGTGGGTGATCGAGACAAAGCAAAGTTGATGTTTGCGGAAAACTATCCGAGATTGCAGAAGATCAAGAGGAAGTACGACCCCGAGGTTATCTTCAATAAGTGGTTCCCCATCACACCGGCTTGAAGTGTTCGTATTGGAAACGGATTAGAAACCGCGGGCTTACGGGCAGTTGGGGTGGTTAGCACAAACATTCATCCTGGCCACTAGTATAGTATTATTAGTTTGTAAGAATGGTGTTGTGAATACGGTTTAGAACTATGTACAGATGCAAAATAAATCGAAGCCCTGGTATGATACAGTTCTGCAGGCACCGATTATAAAACTGCTCAAATGTCTCCTTAAATTATGCAGGGCTAATGTATATCCATTCCTTTCACCCTTCAGACTAGGCGTTTAAAGCTGGACTTGGATGCCATAGCCACAGGCCCTAAGTCCCAACGTGATAGCTCGAGCGACATCTGTGTCCCCAAGGCTATCAGGTGAAAAGCCGATTCCGGGACCTTTGGCGAGAAACAAATCAACTCCCCCCTGAAGAGCCATTCCAAGATCAGAGTCGTTGAGGGAAGGCCACAGACGACACTCGCCTTCACCCCCAATGATGGAGTTGTCCTCTAAGGACGATAAGGGGGACGAAAAGCCATCATACATATCCCATCTGTACTTATTCTCAAATTCGCTATCGTCCAGAGGTGCAACCTCACAAGAGAGTACAGCCTTATCACCAACGTAGCACTGTCGATGGTGACCGTTTTTCATGTCCTTCACCGCTGGCACGGGATCTAGGTCTTTCAGTACAGTATTGGGGTCGAAGCCCCAAGAAGGTTGGACGGCACCCACAAAGACACGTTTCAAAGGACGGACTACCACGACGTCATCTTTCCTCCCCTCTCCAACGAAAGCCCTTGCTATCTTTTCACCTGACACAGCGTACATCGTTGCCCAGTACGTTTCAGGCCCCGCCATCGTTGTCGAGAATGGTGGAAGGTTGGTCTTCCCTCCGAGACTAGAACGAGGGCGGGCGCGAGGAGACAGAGTAGCAGTAAGAGGCTGAGGCAACCTCTTTGGTTTGGATGTCACTCGTTTGGAAGGAAGAGGAGGGGGACTCTGCAAAGCTTGCTGGCTGCGCTCAGGGTGGCTCCGGGGACCGACGTAAACCTCGCCTCTTTTTCGGGTACAGATATCGCAAGTGCAGTGTTTTTGACAGGATGGACAGGTAAAGGTGGTGCGGGCAGGATCATAGACGAATTGACCTTCGTATCTGACCAGCCGGCGTATGTAATATGAGATACAAGTGATACAGGCGTCGTGAACACGTACCTTATTGAAAGACATCGAACACAGTACTTCTTGCCACACGGACATGTAAGTTTGGCTCGATCTGAGCTAGTCCGGCATTGGTGGCAGAATGTCTTCTCATCGCAACGCGGCCATTGAGAACGACGGGCTTTCGATTTTCCGTTCGCGACGCCTGACTTTGAGTCTATATCGTTTTCTACTTGCGGCTCTCGTTTTTGCTGTGGACCTATCTTCATAAGTTTCCTGGGACGCTTTGCTCGGCTAGCAAAGGACTCGCTTTCATCACCGGAACTAAGGTAATCGGAAGTCGGGATCATACCATCAGGCACCTGCCGGAGGGCGTGACGAGAAGGCCGGGGAGGTCGCAGGGAAACAGTGGTTGCCGTCTCGCTTCCGACGTACTCAGACGCGGTCGGTGAAGGTCGGCGTTTCAGAGATGGGAATGGATGTGAAACCATTGGTGATGGCGAAGAACTAGAAGATCTCGATGAGGCGGACGAGGAAGATGAAAACGAAGAGGTGGTAGATTGGGAAGGTGAACGATCTAATCGAGACCGACGGGAGCGCGAGACTATATCCCAAGGAGAGGGTGAATGCGCGGGAGGGGAAAGAAGGGTAGGTGACTCCGGTGGAGAAAAATGCACATCCTGCGTGCCACCTAGAAGGGAGGGGTTGATCGTGCCGTCGAAATATAACACAGAGGGTGGCGGGTTGTCCAAAGAAGAGGAGTCATTGCTGTCACCGTACCACGTGCTAACCATGGGATCTTCAAAATCAGGAGAGGAAGGGATACTGTCGAGGTGCGCGGTCATAGATTGTGGCAGGAAAGCGGTATCCGCACCTATCTGCGATTGGTCCACGCAATAGGTTTTGGAGGGGGAATCTAGTAAACCGCCGAGAAAGTCATCAGGGTCGCTCAATGGTACTTGCGGCATGAAAGGAGTGGCCCCAAGCTGGACCGAGGGTGCGAAAGGGTTGGTGCGCAGAGGAGTAAGCCCATTGGGAAGAGCGGGTGCATAGGAACTTTGTTGGATTGCGTTCTGTAGCCGCATATCCTGGTCCACTGTGAACTGAGGCGAGGGCAACGAGGTCTCGGGGCCGAAATGCGTATCAAAAGGAGTAACTGCTCTTTGCTTGCCCAATGCCTTGGCTGAAAGTTGGTGGTCAGGCGGAGAAAGCATTTCTTCGTGGCTAGCTTCATGCTGCTTCGAGGATGTCTCTTGAGGGACCGTCGTAGCGCTACTGGGTTTACGAGAATGATGACCACCGGGTGGGAAAACTGTTTGTTGACCAGCTTCATATTGCTTCGATGGTGTCTCTCGATCGGTCTTAGTATGATCAGAAGGCGAAACCATTCCTTCTGGACCAGTTTCAGATCTCTCCGACGGCACGATCCTACTTCTTGGTTTGGGAAAGTAGTGGCGGTGAGATGAAAGCATGTCGGTTTCCTCCCGCTCCGATGACATCACTTGAGCGATCCCACTATTTGACTTGCGACGATGGGGATGGTTAGAAGATACCGTTCTCTCCGAATTACCCTCACGCCGCTTTGGTGAGGTCTCCGGTATAGCATTCGTTCTCGAACCACGAGGGACCAATCCTTCTCGATCATCATCATACCGTGCTGAATGTTCTTCTTGAACAACATTCGTACTCGGCGGGCAAGGCTGGTGAGCCTCTGGAGGCGAAGCAGGTTTTGCCTTATAACTTTGGTGCCGCTCCGATTCAGCCTCGTGAGGAACTTTCGCTTTGAGATCATGAGGCTTCGGTTTCGGTCGCGGCACGGAGATATCCCTGTGCAAGGGCTCAACCGCACGAATATGTCGCTTCGACTCTGTCTCCCTCGTCTTCCCACATGCATGAAGCTCATCCCCCAACACCGACTCTGGGGGCAGTTCGCTATGCATTTTTGTACCCATGTCGTCCAAAAGTACCTCTCTTTCTACCTCGTCGCTCCCAGCATCATCTTGTAGTTTCACCAGACCACCAGCGAAGTATTCTTCCTGGACAGCATCAAGAAGGCTCGGCCGCGACGGGGGCCAGACAAACCACGACTTCTTCCTACCATGCCTACTCTCTATTATTTTCTTAGCGCTCTTTGGGAGATTTTCCTGTTCCTTGACATTTTCTTTCGCATGTGTAGCCGCCAGGGCGAACCGAGTGTTGAGGGTTAGGACGGCGATTGGAATGGGAGTGATGCAGCCGACAAATAGCCGTACGGAACCTTGCTCCGGATCGTACCTCGTGTAAGCCCGTGGTCCAGCGGGTGTATGCCTCTTACTTGGAAGATCTCTCTCAGTAGTATGATATTTCCCCTCCTCTTGGTAAGTCTTCGGTTTCTTCCTCGGATTGTCATCGATTGCCTCTTCCCTATCCCGCTTGTGATGTATCTTCATGTTCTCCCGAGGAAAACTAGAAGCAGATACTGAAGACGGGCCAGCAACAGCATCGGGCAGCGTATTTCTGGGCCGTTTCTTTTCGATCTGATGCCTCCCATCTCCGTCTTGTTTAGTCGTGTGTAGGGCTCCGACTTGCGCGTTGTGGTCTAAAGATGCTTGCAAGGCCTCTCCGAGAGTCAGGTGGCGTTCGACTGGACATATACGCTTTTGCTGCGGTCTCTGGATGTAGTCGGACCTAGTCCTTCCTTTCGGAAAGGGTGGTACAGCGACGTGAGAGAGAAAAAACCGCCGTCGGCGAGGAAACGGTGTGAGGGGAGACAGAGGAGCAGGATGAACGGAGGGGGGAGGGGTGAAAAGCGAGCCGAACAGCGGTGAAGAGCCATCAGGAGACTCGGGCAAAAGAGGTGGAGAATGAGCAAGGTCCTGCTGAAGAGAACGTATATCGAGTTAGAATAGTGCCAGGACATCTAGGGGTTTGACAGACCTGGTTCTGGACATGTGTAATTTCGGCCGGAGAAATAACCGGGATAGTATTTGCGTGGACCTGGAAAATAGTGAGCGAAGAATAAGGACAGAAAAGTGAATCGACAAGTGGGTTCAGACGGGTGTATGGCTAGGATCTTTCGGTGGTGGTGATGAGGAGGAAGGACGACCAACCTGTCGTCTGATTATCGGGCTCTGCATTGGAGACCAGGATGAGAGTGTCTGCAGATCGGTACATTATTTGTTACGGTCCAAAGGAACGTAGTTGAGCCACCTACCAGCATCTCGCTGGCGGGCTTTCCCTGATCATCGTCCAGTTCACCCTCGGCATCGACACTATATACTGATTCAGGGTAATTTTTGCTTGTTATGACATTTTCGTCTTCAAAGATCTTAGTTATGTCCGTGGATGTCTAGTAATGGCACGTCAAACGCTACTTGAGCACAGAAGAACTAACAACGGCCACTTACATCTACATTGGTGGAAATATGGGGTATTGTTGTCAAAATAGTCGTTCCTTCTGTAGTCTGAAATAGTAATTTAAAAAAAAACATCAGAACGCGTCCAGCAATGCAACAGGCCAAGCCAGCGAGTAAAAAAAATAAAAAAGTAGAAAAAAAAAGTAAAAAAGACACATGCCATTGATGAGACGACTTGGTTATTTCCCTCTCCAGATCGCCAAAGTGCTTGATGATTCTCTGTACGTGTCAAGGACGCGTCAAAATAGGCGGTGGTGTGATTATTGTTGGTTGTCTCGGTGGAAGTCAAAGGCAAGGGTCTACTAAAACTTAGCGTGCGAACATCGCTGCTTCCAAACGATTGCTTTGAATGCCGCCTGGTTTGACTGCCATCCCAGTTTGCCAGAGAGGAGCTGGACATCGTGTGCACGACGAGCTCGAGTAGACTGGCGGATGAGCACGTCCAGAAAATATGGGACGATTTCCAGAGTGATGATGTCGGCAGTCACGGTGGAAATGGGTTTTAAAACATCACGTGTTGCTTACCTCAGGGACGCGAAGTTGTGACTCAATGATTCAGAATCTCAGGTTGATCATATTCCATATACGTCAAATCGTATACTATGTAAGGGTTCAAAGGACGAGCGATTCATCAAGGTCATCATATCCAGGTATACCTCTGTGCAAATTCCGCTTTCCTTCCAATCTCAAGAGGACTTCCGCACACGCACAACACATACCCGCCAGTCCTTCATACAAACTCAACGGCCGGTCTGGTGTTGTCATTTCACCGTTCGCCGTAAACGTCTCATAGGACGTAGCCACATGCGCGAGGTGTACAGCTCGTGATAGATATTTCCTATTTGACATCTGATCTGGTTTAGGTGGACTTGTGGAGTGATGATCGAGAACATCTGAAATGGCGAGCAGGGCATAAACAGAACCTGCGACTCCATGGCAGATACCGACACCTTTTCGAAGCAGACCGTGGCGGTACACAAGTCGGCCTCCAAGACGAAGTGACTCGATCAACTTTTCTTGCAGGCCGTTTTCTATTGGAAGACGTTCCTGAAGGGAAAGTGATCGTCGGATGACTGTGGACAACAGAATGATAATTCCGGGAGCACCATGACACCATCTGCATACATCAGACGTCAGACACATCAAACTCAGGGTCTCAATTAATCTTAGGACGTACTGCACCAATTCATTATCTCCAATCTGAGTACCCCGCGTACTTGGAGCCTTCGTAGGCCAGTTTCCCGACTCGTCCTGCTGACCAACGAGCCATACCAACGTGCCTGCCATATCAGTCATATACGGAAGTACAATATGTGAAGGACAACTCCATAACATCTGAAGAATCCCAGCGACTCCGTGAGCGGCTCCGAGATATCGCTTGCCATGCCAGACCCACATCAAAGGAGGAGCCATCAATCCCCTCCCAGCAATATCTGCAGCGTATTCCCGGGCCCCTTCCCTGCCAATATCAATGATCGCCTCAACGATTGTGCGGATGTTATCGTCAGAGGTCAGGCGCTCCAGAGACTCCTGAAATTCATCAGGAAATGGGGTGGTTTCTGTAGAGTCCGCACGACGACGACGACAAGCACTGCGGATGAGGAGTAGTGCGTACAGAAATCCTGCACGTCCATAAAGCACTTCGCACCCATCGCCATTATCGGATTGTCTGGAAAGCATTTGTTCGATAGGATTTTTTAAAAGCTTTATGCAATGTCGCCAATCGATACCATCGCTCGACGATCCCTCGATGATACGCTGTAACAGCAAGGTAGAGACTCCTACATCCGTTTCTAAAAACGAAGCACGATCAGGCGAACGGACTTTCAGACCCCTTTCCACTACAGAGAGATTCACAAGAAAGGCTAGAACTTGATCTCTTGCGGAGATAAGGGGAGGAGATAACGCAAAGTTGCCGGACGACAAGCGAGATATCATCAACGCGATACCTGGAGACAAACAGCAGCCTGAGTAGCATCACGCCTGAGCTAGAGTTATATCATGCATGTACCTGCAATCCCGACGTACACCGCATTGCCGCTGATGGAACGAGCTGTGCGACCATAAATGTTCTGATAAACGCGCTCAAGGTTAAAGGTCAAAGAAGAGGAAATGTTAAGTTTGACATCGTCCAGAGTTTGTACCGGAGGGTTTCGAGAGTGTCGAATGTAACGTGAAGGCATCCTGTAGCCAAGTTGATATGATTGCACGTTCAAGTTGCTAGTGGCTTAGTGCTACGGATCAGAAAGGTCAAGGAAGTGTCAGGCAACGGTATGACGTCATTTCTGCCGCCCCTTATGCACATTGAAGATTCAATGGTGTTTCAAGGTGTACATTCTTTAGCTGGCCCATGTGGAAGCAAAGACCACTAACCACATCCTATGAACCCAAGTGCTCAGCACTCAGAATGGAGTGCTGCCATGTAGCGAGGATCAACGTACATATTTAAAACATACTTTACAGGGAGGACTCAGATGTTTACATTAATGAACGGATTGCGGGTCGATCAGGGGAGCGATCAGACCAGGAAAGAATAGGGGAGTGCACAGCAGACAATTTGGGCCTGGTTTTGAGGTCTGATTTTGACGAGGCCCGACTAGGGATGCCGAAGTTCGGTTCAGTCCGGTTCTTCAAAGATTTTGCCGAACCTAGAACCGAACTTCAGGTTCGGTCCAGGCAATCTGCTGAACTTTGAACCAAACCACAGGTTCAGGTTCAGGATGGTCCGGTTCGAGTTCAGGAGGCATTCGAACTTGGAACCGAACTTTTTTTATGACCAAAACTCGGTAAGTCTAATATAAATCCATCTAATATACTACATGAGAAGAATGGACATAAAATAAAATAAAACCGGGGTGTTGGGGTATTTGGCCGTCACTGGTCAGTGTCGTTCAGTCCTCGTTCTGGTCCTTGTTGTCCGTTGTCCCTGCCCTCTTCTTCACCGTGGTCCTGGCCGTCGTTGTCGTGGTCTTTGTCCTGGTCATCTTGCTCGTAGGCTGGGTTGTGGTGGCTGTCTCAGGGACGTCTCCCTCCTTGTTGCTCCCTGTGAGCACCCCGCGAGCAGTTGCTCGCGGAAGTGGTTGGAGTTTGTGGCTATTGTTGTCGTCCCCTCGCTGTGTCCGTTGCTCCCCGTTTCCACCCTGTGTGCAGATGCTTGCATCGGCGGTTGGGGACACTGCTGCTGTGGTGACGGTGGTGGCCGCCGTTATGGTCTCCTTGCCATTCCCATAACCACCCTGTGAGCAGGGGCTCACAGCGGCAGGCTGTCGGTTCCTCAGTTGCCGGGCATGACTGTGTTGCTTTGGGGTCGTCATGTTGTAACACAGTCAAACCTAGAAATTAATGAAAACAAAAGTTAGTTGAAAAAAAACAAACAACTAGAAACAAACATCAAACATTTTTACCTGGGCCCAAACAGTAAACATCATCTGGGTCCTGTGTATGGTCACTGTGGTGTAGCTCGTTCCCCGGCGTGGCAGCTGAGGTGGGTGATGACGAAGCAGTGGTGGTCATAGAGGTGGAGTATGTAGGAGGGCGGCGTCTGACGGTCTGAGTCGGCAAGAGTGAGTTGTGACTATGTAAGTAGTGGACTGGTGAAATCGCGATATTTCCTGGACATCACATGGTGCGCACGACTAATATTAATACTTTGAAGAAACTGAAAACTTTTGATCGCTAAAAGTTCAAAGTACACAACCAAAAAAAGTTCGGTTTGGACCAGGTTCAGTGAGGTTCAGAGATTTTTCACCTTACCTGAACCTAGAACTAAACTTGTGGTCTGGTTCTGCGTAACCACTGAACTTTGGACCGAACTTCGGTCTGGTTCTGAAAAGTTCAGGTTCGAACTTTGGTTCGGAACTGGACTGTGGCATCCCTAAGCCCGACCAAATTTGTATTCCTGATTTTGCACAAAATCCAAATGAGCACGAGTGTTTATGAGCTCAAAATACTTGGCTTGACTGGTACGTGTCGGAGTTTCAAATTGCACATTCTTGTCGCACTGTGGCCTGTCTTAACGACCTCTCTGCCCTCTACTTTACTATGTCTAGAACTAAATCAATTAAAGCATCTCCACCATCCTCTCCTTCTACCTTGATCAAGGCTCAAATAATGGTTGCGAAAGCAGC
>QMFE01005386.1:0-20306 GCA_003314665.1 Tricholoma sp. MG77 | reverse complement strand
GTCAGTGTCGTTGTCGGTGTTGGTGTTGGTGTCAGCATTGTTGTCATTGTTGTGCCATTTTGTTGTTTTGTTGTTGTGCTGTTTTGTTGTTTTGTTGTCATGCTGTTTCATTGTTTTGTTGTTGTGCTGTTTTGTTGTTTTGTCGTCATCGTCCAATGTTGCTAGCACCCACAATCCACCCTACGAGCAGAGGCTCGTAGGCATGGATGGTGGGGCGGGTATTCTGTTTGTTGTTTGTCGTCTGGGTGCATGGATGACCGTTGTTTACGTGGTTATTACAATATCTTTACCCTAAAAGACAAAATAAACAATTAGTTAGGATAATAAAAGATGAAAGAAAGAAAGAAAACTTACTGCAGCCCAAACAACAATACACATTGTTTGGGCCCGTTTTGTGTGTGACAGGGCACCGTGGTGGTTGAAACATTGAATGTAAGTCCTGCCCCACAGACTTACAACATTACGACAAGACACTCACCTATGCCGCTGCCATCTCACCCCCCAGCGCCGGCACAGCCACACACATTGCCGACACTATTACCCTCGCTGCCGACACAGCCACCTACGGCACAGAAACAACACACCAGCGAGATGCACACCGGTGACTGACATTACGACACAACACTCACCTACGCCGCCGCCATCTCACCCCCCAGCGCTGGCACAGCCACACACATCGCCAACACTATCACCCTTGCCACCGACACAGCCACCTACGGTGCAGAGACAACTCACTGACACCAGACATACCAGTGTCTGCATTACGGTGAATTACGGTCAACACACAGATTGCAACATCCCCCGGTGCCGGCACAGCCACCGGCGACAACAGCAGCAACACACTGGCAACACATATACCAACAACACATGTGCCAGCGACAATGCTCCTTGCATCATCGCCTCCCTATCCACACCCACCAGTGCTGACATTACACCGCTGATGCGGTACCTGCCTATTATGCGACTACGCCTGATGCGGCCTTCCCAAATTACCACTACGCTTGATGCGGCCTTCTTTTATTACACAACCGACCTTCTTATATATATCACTTATATTTTACTCCCTGACCTTCGTTCCCACTTCCACGCAACGAAGGTATAGCATTATTTTATTTCCTTATTGTGTAGTAGCTAAGGTTCCCACTTCCACGCAACGAAGATAATTTGATCCTGTCATCATCATCCACCTAAGTCCAGTGTAGGTTGCCAAACCAGGCATCCTTCCATTGAACATTGAATGTTGAATGTCGAACATTGAGCATTGATCAACAAACAATGTTCAACAATCAACGAGGTCACGTCAATCAACAAATAATGCTCAACAATCAATGATCAACGCATTTGATCAACAATCAAAATGTGCACAGACCATCACAGGGGTATATAAACCCCCCACATACCTTGGGCTTGCCCCACAATGTAATTATATTATGTAGTACTGTACATAGCGGTTGTAACCGGTCATAACCGGTTACATATGGTTAAATAATATAATTAATAGTACTGTGACCATAACCGCAACTGTTGGCCAATGACTGTAACCGTGACCATGGTTGCAGTTACATTGGTTACGGTTCAGTTCGGTCATCGGTTATTTTCGGTCTTAGTGACTGGACCTTCAAGCACTAACTCCCTGCCCCTTCTGGTTACCAACCTCCCATCCCAGTCCAGCCACCATGCACTCATGCTACACCACCTGTCGCACCACTACATAGAATGGAAGTTGATGGTGAGGAGGGATTTGTGGCACCTGATGGTCAGGCAGCAGACACAACAGCTGGGGTGATTAGGATTCTGGTGAAAAAAGATAAGAAATGGCCAGCGCGGATAGTCAAAAGTAGACGTATAGTTGACAACTCAGAAGAGGAGGGAGGGCCATCGTTGGTCAAGCAACAGGAACATGAGATGGGGTTGCAAGAGCTGCAGAAGGAGAGGTTGAAGAGGAAGAGGGTAGAGGGCTTGGATGGGGAGGAAGGCCCATTGCCGGTCAAGCAGGAGGAGGGGGAGATAGAGTTGGAAGAGCAGGGGACAGTGAGGTGGAAGAAGAAGAGGGTAGTGATTGAGGCATGATCGTCAGGAAGGTAGGACCCTGAAGAACAACATCCCGTTGACCAGAAGACTAGGCGGACGAAATGGAAGCCCAGGACTGCCCTGGCAATTCCCCATGGTGAGGTAATTCCTCCTCCAGGCAGTGAACTCTGGGACCAACTGCTCACGTGTGATTGGTGTCAGTTGAGGGGACGGTCACGCAAGGAATGTGTGGTCAAAGGGCACAGTTACGCATGCGAGGCTTGTGTTACGAACTGAAAAACATGCATAGGGGGATGGAACGGATGACGGACAGACACGCGAGGTGATGCGAGCTGGGAACAGATTGCAACAAATGTATCGTTTGCTGTGTGAGCATGTGTTACGAACCGGAAACGCGCAGGGAGGGACAGAACGGATGACGGACAGACACACAAGATGACGCGAGCTGGGAATGGATTGCAACGAATGTAATGCTTGCCGTGCGAGCGCAGGAGCGTGCGCATGTGTGCGGGTAACAAGTGCGAATGGTTGCAGAAGGTGTAGCAGTAGTGCGAGGACATGAATGGAGTTGCGCGCAAGATCAAGCGCAGAGAGCGAAGCGCGAGGCGCGAAGTGGATGCGGAGGTGCTTGCAGACGATGCTGTAGTAAATGTAAGCCTACTCGTCCGAGAGGGGGACATACACAGCTTCGAAGAACTGGCGGACATATGGGCTATTGGCTTCAACCATGCAGAGCAGGCCGGTTGCGCCCTGACCTAGCGACGGGCCCGTATTTCGGAATTAAGAAGAGAGGATGACTAAGAGTAAGAGAGCGGATGAGACTGAATTCAATGACGGATGTATTGCGGAGGTTACGCGCGGGAACACGCGCGGACAGCGCAGGTAACGGACAAGTACAAAAGTACAAGTGATACAAGGAAGTATTAAATCAAAGTCAAAGTTGATAATAAAGCTAAAGAATAAGAGTGGGAGCTACAGCTATTTAACGAGCGCGAGAGCGCGAGGAAGCGCGGCCCTCCGCGATTATGTAAGGCGGATATGGCATAACATAATTGAAATAGTAGTAAATGAATTTCAAATGAATGAATGAAATGAACTAAGATTACGGACTTGAAATAGAATTGCAAATTCGGTTGCACACGGCATGACCCAGGATAAGTGCTAAGCGCGAGGCGAGAGCGCAGCAGAGCGGATCAGATGATGCTAGAGTCGCGTGGTGCGCGCGCGGAAATAGCTCGCACAAGAATAGATACGGGTTGCGATGCGAAATGAGGTTATTGCACGAAAATGGATGCACAGGGTGCGAGGAGCTCAGGAGACATGCGGAATCGGAAGCGCGGCGCGCGACACGTGCGTGGGGTGCGCATGATGACGCTTGACTGCGCGGCGGTGCGCGGGAGCGCGGAGATCGCGGACAGATGGACTTTGACCACGGAGATAATGCAGGAGTGCTCGCACGAGCGTAGCAGCGTGTAGAGAGCAAAGCGCTAGCTGGAACGACTTGTAAGTTGGCAAGGGGGTTCTAGGGGGTGTAGGGAACAGTCACAGGTGTGACAGATGTCACGGGGAGCATAGGAAAATGCGTGACAATGAGGGGGGTAGTTACAATCATAACAGCATGGGAGCATGCGCATGCATGCGGGGAACAAGTGCAAACAGTTGTGGAAGGTGTAGCAGTAGTGCAGAGACATGAATGGAGTTGCATGTGAGATTGAGCATAGAGTGAAGTGCGAGGTGTGAAGCAGATGCAGAGGTGCTCGCAGACGAAGCTGTAGTGAATGTAAGCCTACTTGTCTGAGAGGGGAACATACACAGCTTCAAAGAACTGGCGGACATATGGGCTAATGGCTTCAACCATGCAGAGCAGGCTGACCTAGCGACGAACCCGTATTTCGGAATTAAGTGAAGAGGATGACTAAGAGTAAGAGAGCGGATGAGACTGAGTTCAATGATGGATGTATTGCGGAGGTTATGCACAGGAACACGCACGGACAACACAGGTAACGGACAAGTACAAAGTACAAGCAAGTTAGAGTTACAACGGGAAACAGGGTTGTATCAAAGTTGTCAAAGTTGATAACAAAGCTAAAGAATAAGAGTGGGAGCTACAGCTATTTAACAAGCACAGCGCTCTGCAATTATGTAAGGCAGGTACAGAAGAACATAATTGAAATAGTAGTGAATGAATTTCAAATGAATGACTGAGATGAACTAAGAATATGGACTTGAAATAAGGATTGCAAATTCGGTTGCACATGGCATGACCCAGGATAAGTGCTATGCGCGAGGCGAGAGCGCAGGGGAGCGGATCAGATAATGCTAGAGTCGCGTGGTGCATGCATGGAAATAGCTCACACAAGAATAGATGTGGGTTGTGATGCAAAACGAGGTTATTGCACGAAAACAGATGCACAAGGTGCAGGGAGCTCAGGAGACATGCGGAAGCGGAAGCACAGTGCACGACATGTGCATGGGGTGCGCATGATGACACTTGACTGCGCGGCGGTGCGCGGGAGTGCGGAGATCATGGATGGATGGACTTTGACCACAGAGATAATGCAGAAGTGCTCGCACAAGCGTAGCAGCATGTAGAAAGCAAAGCACTAGCTGGAACGACTTGTAAATTGGCAAGGGGGTTCTAGGGGGTGTAGGGGATAGTCACAGGTGTGACAGATGTCATGGGGAGCATAGGAAAATGTGTGACAATGAGGGGGGTAGTTATGGATCATAACAGCTTGCCAGAGGGAAAAGAACATCTGTAGTCGAGTTCCGGAGAAATGGGTTGGTTTGCAAGGGCGGTGGCTATCAGAGATGGAGGAACTGGAGTGGAAGGTGCATGGCATCCTGCCCCACATACCTGGGGGACTGACAAGTAACTCCTCAATGCCAAAACCAATCAAATGTTGCATTAAGGGCAAGGGGAATAAGGAGAAAGGCAAGAATGTGCAAATTCTGGATTCAGAGGAAGAAGAAGAGGAAGAGGAAGAGACTCAACTAAAGGCGGCAGGCCAACATGTGGGCCATTGACTGCTGGTGCTGTTAAGACGCGCCCCCCTCCCACACATCAACAACATCCTACTCTGGGTTCCTCCCGCATTCAAAACAATCTGGAGACTCAATGGGTAGTGAAAACTGAATCGAGCATTACAACAGTCACCAGTCCCAACCCCCCAACACCAGAGGTGAGAGACATGGTCACTTGCCAGAACACTGTATGGCTACCCTCGAGGCTCACTTGGCCTCCTCCACCATGGTGAGTGGGCAGATGTTGGAGACTCTGAACCAGATGCACCAGACTCTGGGGTCTGTGATTTCACAACTCCCAACAACAGAGCGCCCTCAAGCCACCTTGTCCAGCAAGTTACTGGAACAGATGGAATGCCTCTCAATGAGGATCGATATGGTGGAGAACACAACACAGGGCCTGACAAGCGGCATGGCTGCTCAGAGGTCTCAAGTTGCTCACATGGTTGCTGCAATGAACAGTTTGACCACCTCCCTGGATGCTCAATGAAGAGAAGTGGCAAACATGTTGCAACAAGAACGACAGCACCTGGAAACCTGCCCTCCGGTATACCCGCCACCAGTCAGTACAAGGACCTACCATGAGGTGCAGGTCGGGCAGTCATTTGTCCTCTTGCCTCCTCATCCTGCCTTGGCCCAACTGCTGGCACTGCCCCCAGAACACCAGGTTGAAGTCACCGGGGTTCAGCACCTGCATCCAGCAGCCTCGGCTGGCCTTTCACCCCGTCCCTGAACTCTCACTCCTGCCGGCCTACCTCAAGCAGAGCATGTACTCAATGGGTGCACACCAAGTCCCCCTGCTGCCACAGCACTTCAGGATCCCCAAGTGCTGTTTTCAGAACCAGATTTGCTGATTGCCCCAGTATCAGAGCAGGTACCCAACCCCTCAGATGGCCTTTTGCCCCATACTCCAACACTTGCTTTTGTACCCGTTATGCATACAGGTCACCCTTCTCCCATTTCACCTTGGGGTGATCCTCTGAGCCCGCTGACAATGTTTAGTAGCATGGACACCTTTCCCAGCCAAGTTGTGCCACTGGTGGCATCATCCAGGGAACCTGTCAAACTTCCTGAGGGCCCAGTGCTGAGGAGGTCAGCTAGGGGTACAATGAAGGGAAAACAATGAAGGTTTGATTTCTGGACATGCTTCTGTTTCTTTCCCTTGTCATTCATTTAGCTTGTTGATAGATATACTGACATACATTAGCCATTTATATATTGCAGACTGTAAAATAGGTAGCTGATTCAATTTCATTTAAATACCCTGGCAGTCTGCATTGTATGATGGCAATATTAATGGGTAGAGAATGGTGACCACTTGCTAAACAAATATAAAAGCCATTGGCTCTTGAATGTGCAAAAAATGGTGGGGGTATCAAAAATGGCCCAGGCAGAAACCTGGAACCAAAGCTCCATGAAAAAATAACCCTGGTAAAACAAATGACTACTCCAGGCTGATCTGACTGCTAATTCAGGCCGTGTCACCAACCTCAAATGAGTTTCTTATGTTCTTGATGAGACTGATCATATGTTTGACATGGGTTTCAAGCCTCAAGTGATGAAGATCATGAATAACATTTGGCCTGACAGACAGAAAATGTTTTTTTCAGCCACCTTCCCCAAACAAATGGACTCTTGCTCAAAAGATTTTACATAAAAAAAGTTTGGTGAGAAAAGCCCATAGCAGAATACCCAGGTGAATGACCCTGGTGGGGGACCTGAGTGAGAGGCTTTTTTCGGCCACCTTCCCCCAAAAAATGGACTCTTGCTCAAAAGATTTTACATAAAAAAAGTTTGGTGAGAAAAGCCTGTAGCAGAATACCCTGGTGAACAACCCCAGTAAACAACCCCAGTGAACAACCCTGGTAAGAGACCCTGGTAAACAACCCTGGTGAGAGACCCTGGTGAACAACCCTGGTGAACAACCCTGGTGAGAGACACTGGTGAACAACCCCAGTAAACAACCCCATTGAGAGACCCCGGTGGGGGACCTGAATGAGAGGCCCCAGTAAGAAAAAACGCTGATAACCAAACCTGTGAAAAATGACCCCGGTAAAAAGAATAACCATCTGACCCCGGTGAGACACCACCCCTGGTAGAAAATAAAGGCCCAGTGCAAAAAAAACCTGGTGGCCTGGTGCAAAAAATCTCAGTGAACAGGCTGGTAGGGGACCCCCAGTGAAAGACCCCGGTAAGAAAAGGCCCCAATGAGTAGTGTTGGCAAAGTTGCGCCTATTCACTGTGCCAACTTCGCCAGGGTGGCACTCACCAAGTCTGAATTCCAAAAATAGGGTGGCCCTTGCTGGCGCACCTAGATTTTGATATATTGCATTGTCATAAGGTTTCAAAGATTTTTGAACTTTATTCTACATTTTCTACCCAACTATGCACCATAACAAGGGAGGTCGTACTCCAGATGTCCTCATCTCTGAGAATTTCACCAAGGTAGGGGAGAAAAATGCAAGGACCAAACACTGGAATGTGGCATGTAACTACCGTCCTGCTGGGACCCCTGCAATTGAGCATCAGGACATGAGGTGTTTGAAACACCTTTCAAAACCAAGGGATTGCCAAAATGTTCCTGCAGATGTCCAGAAGGAAGCAGGGCAACTCATCATGCAGAAAGGGGAGATTGAGGTGATAGCTCTGTCAGATGACAATGATAAGGGTGGATTGATGAAGAACTTAATATAGGATCAGAAAAGGATGGAAACAGAGGGGGTCGGGACAACACTGGGCTGTTACAGTCTCTAGGTGTACAAACAAGCTAGATAGTCCCATATGTACCATAAAAAAGGTAATTTAGTGTTCTCGCCAGAGCCCTTACTGGATGTTTTGCCGTGCCGGCAAGTGGCAACTCATTCTTGAGATCTTGCCCACAACACTACTGATGAGAGCCAAAGCTGTGAAAAATGACCCCGGTGAGATGCCCTCTGGTAAAAGGTTTGCTGAGAAAAGCCCAGTGCACAAAAGGCCAGGTGACCCCGGTACAAAGACCCCAGTGAGAAAGATCTCGGTGCAGAAAGGACCCCAGTGAGATACAACCCCAGGGCAATGTAAAGCCCAGGTGCCAAAGGTAGCAAAAGTCAACTGATGTGACTGTTATCACTTGAAGGTATGAACATGAACAATGCAGGTGCGTGCTGCACACAATGTGCGAAACAGTGGTCGGCTGGCTAACCATGCCTGGGGAAAATTGGAGTATGCCAGAGGTGGGCCGATCCAATGTTGTAGGGATTGATCGGCCCACTCTTCCATATTGGGTCACATGGGCCGATGTGGGCTGGCTAGGGTTGCGGAAAAAATTACTGGTAATTTACTGGTCCACTCTGGAGGGTAGTAATTTACCAGGTCACATGTCACGTGAATGTAATATATGAACATCAATGACCAAGCACAAATCAAACATTCAAATTTTAAATAATATATGAGCAAGGTTTCTGTTCTTGTCGAGCCATGGAAGATATCCCAGAATATGTCCAAGGAAACATTTTACCAGCCGATAATGTTACGAACTGAAATATGTGACGCGAGGACGAGTGGGACAAAGCGCGAGCACCGCGCGTGTGAGCGCACAATAGCAGTGGCAGTGCGCAACGGTCTACGGTCAGCGGTCAGACTCGGCTTCAGCTACACAAGTTTGGTGAGCTGCGCCTCCCTGCGCTACTAGCATGTCTGTTATTTCAGATAAGGAGTTTGTTGTGCAGACTAAGGGAACTGAGAGCGAGAGCGTGGAATCATTGTTGATTATTAGACTAAGGTTCTACATGTGCATAGCAAAGTACTTATACATCTAACTAATGGAAGCAGCATGTTCCTAAGCTACAGGACCATGTGGAGCCTAAGGCTAAGAATACTGGTTAGGGGTAAGGTTTCATACAATTGGAAATGATAACACTAAGTATAGTTCGGCAAACGGAAGGATGGGACACCAGCGAGAATTGCATATACAAGAGAGAGATCGAACCTTGGAGATAGCTGTTAGGGCGGAACAAGCGCAGAACAAGCGCGAGGCATCTGCGGGGCTGGTGGGATCAGAGAGTTGAAGCACGCTTGCATTGAAGAGGTGCGGACCAGGGCGCGCGCGTGTTGCGTGTGTGCGGACGGATGCAGATGAGTGCGCGCGGGTGTACAGGAGTGCGGAACGAGAAGGGACAGGAATGGGAACAAGAATTGAAAGTAGGCGAAGGGCAGGGGTGTCGGCGAGGGGTATGTGAGCGATCATAACAGATAATCTCAATGTCCTTGAAATCATCAACTTTGGAACTCCTCCCATAATGTCAAACTGTTATGTCCCGTGCAACCACGCTCCATAACCCCTACCCGACTCCAGATAATCATGCAACATCGTTCCGTAGGTGCTACGCCGTTGCACATATGTGCGCACTCAAGCGCAACCCGCGCGCGTACGTCCGTACACGGAGCGCACGCTCGATCGTCGTTCACTGCGCGCGCTCTCGCTCTCGCTCATCGCGCTTGTACCGCTTCCTCGCTCTCGCACCTCGCGCTTGTCTCGGTCATCAATACTACCTCGTCTTCATGCCATCGCAAGTCCATGTGGTATTACCCCCTCACCGAACGATCTGCGCATCCCAATACGTTCTCGCATTTGTCCTCTTACTTGTTCAGTAACATCTCGCTCACGCTTTTATTATCCGCCTTCCCATTCGCTCGTCGTTATCTTTTATTTTAAGTACGGTTATCCGAACTACGCCGCTCCGCGCATGGTGCGCCGCTCTTCCTACGTAGCTTAAATACAATGTAGCTTAGTTCCTTGTAACTCACTTGTTAATCGAAAATCAAACCGACTTCGAACGCTTCCTTCCCATTCTCGTTAAAGTCCATTTCCTGCCGAAATCCACGCACTCACGCCGCGCTTGTCTACGCTTGTCCGCTCTACTCACGCTCCGCTCTCGCGCGTGTGCGCACGACCGCCACAGCCTCGCTCCGAAGTTACGGTCCACCCAGATACCGAACAAGAGGCGCAACCCTATTGGGAAAGTGGTTGAAGCCAAGACCGTGTGTTTTAGCATAGCTCCGCATCCGCCCAACATCAGCTAAGTCCTCAGTGCAAGTTCCCGCGCTGTTCCCAGTACTGCTGAGCTGTATCCGATCCTTCCTACGACCTCGTCCTTCCTAGCCCGTTCGCGGTTCGTAACACAAACCCTCCACGCTTACTCCTTACAGAAGAGCTCTTCTCAAAAAAAACAAGCATGGTCGAAAATGCTGTTTCAGCACGTGTTCTACTACATCTACAGGTCCCTAATACAGAAGACACTGATGAACTCAGAATCAAGGCTCAGGAGGCCAAACAAAATGGATATGTTTCATTCAGCTATCCAGTCAGCACAGGTGCAACATTATAATTGCCATTCTGGGTCCTGGAATTTTGGCAAGCCGTACGTCAAGTTGTCTCTGCAAAAGCTCTCTGGAGGGCAGCCGTTCAGTGGATCCAATCGAAGGGAGAGATACGGGCACTAAAATATCTTGAGCAACTACCATGGAAGGACACTGCAGAACTATGGAGGAGGAATCAATCAGTTGAGGATCTTGTGCCATTGTGTTCAGAAAAATGGCTTGCCTCAAGGCATATAGACCTCTTTGGAAAAGTACTCCAGGATCAGCTACATTCAGAAAATGTCAGTTCAACCTTCATCATCGAAACAACAACCCTCAACAAGCTCCTCACAATATACAGATATGAGCCAATGTCGTATCCTGAACAGCGGTCTGCCTCTCACATCTGAAAACTTGGAGAAGCTCTTGCTAACGGGACATACACAAAGATTGCCATGAGTGTCTCAATCTGAGTTGAGGCAGGCGAAACAGCTTTGCCCACCGATTCAGAACCAGGCAATCACTGGGTGACGGTCATCCTTGATGTTGAGATGCCATCAATCTTATACAGAGACTCGTATAAGCTCCCACCACCAACCGAGCTACGTGACATGCTGCAGTGGTGGTTACGACATCACCGAACAGACATATTCCAGTGGGGAGACCTGCCAAGCTCTGTGCAGTCCAATCACTTTTCCTGCCCAATATTCAGTGCAGTCATGGCACATGCACGCCTACCTACAGGATTTTCCCTCATGCCAAACACAGAAGATAGCTGTATTTCGGCACGCATGGACATGTTGATACAGATCATGAATTACCTGAAACAGACCAGCTCGGTTTGTGATAAATAGCTTTCTGATAGCCAGAACGTTAACTTACGATACAACTAGGAGACCCTTGGCACATCCAACACAGCATCCACACCTGCCTTCACATTTCAGATGACAGTTCCTCAGCAAACTCAGTTTTCTCCAGCTGTACAGCAGAAAAACTCAGGAAAGTCAGTAGCTAAAGCCACGGTACTCGCCTCATTGGACCATCAAACAAAATGAACCACCACACCACCGCTGCATCTGCCTACAAAGTGCGAAAAACTTTCGCACACACCAATATCATTGGTGCAAACCGACAGATATGAATCTGAAAGAAGTGATACAGATCAGAGCACTACAGCTGAACAGAAGAACAAGTTCAACTGTTACCATTTGATTGACATCACCTCTGCAAAACCAAAACATCATGTAGCCTCTGGACGTCCAAAGAAAGCCACGCTTGACCTTTTCCTTCAAAAATGCTTCCAGGAGTTGCAACCAGGAAAACATCTATATCGCTGTGTTGGGGTTGGGTGCAATGTCACTTTTTCAAACCGAAACCTCCAACGAACCTTAAAACATGCCTGTGTATGCAACAAACTACCCAACAGCCTTTGGTTGAAAGCAAAGCAACTGGCTGCCAAGAACGTGCTTTCAAAAAAGGTGTTAGATTCCAAGGCCGAGAAGACAGATAATGAGCAGGATAAGGGACAAGAGGGAGCAGCTCAGGTTGTCGCAAAGAAAACAACTGAGGATGGGAGGTCAGTGCCGACAAATGAGTGGTTTGAAGAGTCCCAAACATTGGGGAGAGATGAACGGCATAAAAGGTTGGATTTTGCGATCCTGCTATTGATCTGCGCCACTGGCTTGCCTACACATACTGTATCCAGGCCTGAGTGGCAGAGAGTGTTTATGGTCGCTGATCCCACGTATACACCAGCAACACGGGAAAAGCTAGAGACAGAGCAGATTGTAAGCAAAGCAGAGAATGTGATGGCTAAGCAATTGGAATACCTGCGGACTCAGGAGAACTTGACGGTGTCATGTGATGGTGGTACAATGAAAGGCAGAGGTGTTCTGGACAATACACATTTCAACACCAAAGAGGAAGGTATATCTGATGGAAGGTCATGAGACAACGTCTGAGTCTCACACAGGAGTCTGGATCAAAAATCTCATTTTCAAGGTGTGTTATCTCCATTTATATAGATCTTTCTGATCATCTGATCAACACTTGAAATCCTTAGACGATTGACGCCATTGGTCGAACTAGAGTTGGCGCTGTTGTTTGTGACAGCACAGGCAACATGCGTCTCTGTCGATGACTTTTGGTCGCCGAGGTACCTCAAGTCTTGAATTTAGCAGATATTGTTCATCATATCAGTAACACCGTGAAGGATATTGTAAAACTTTCCTATTTCGAGAACACCATCAAGATCATTCGCACTGTCATCACCAAGTTTCACACATCCCACCCTGGAAGTGCCAAGCTAAAAACAGCACGCAAAGAAATGCGCACTGGCCCTGGGCTGGAAGCCATTGGAAAAACACAGTTTGGGACAGTTGTTTTATCTTCTGTTTCGGTACAATGTACAATTCCTGCTATCAAACAGGTCATACATAATGGTCATTTTGATCTTGAGGTAGCATCCATCTCACTGACAGTCTAGTGAATTATACATTACACTGACATTGTGACAGGAACTGGCAACAAGTTTTCAACCGCATATGTCACGGTCAACGATGGTGTTCGAATTCAATCTTGCCCAATTAGCTGATGTTGGGATGCCAGCTGTCAAAGCCTTAGCCTGCCTCGAAGCCAACGAATCAACAGCTGTAGATGTATTCATATTCTGGCACACAATGCTACAAATGATCAAAGATGTCGTAACCGATCCACAGCGCAAGTTTCCTCATGAAGTCCAACAGCGGATCTTTGGCATTCTCAACAGCCGACACTGGCAATTGTTTGAGGATGGGAATTTATCTAATCAAGTCTACCTAGCTGCAACATATCTTGATTCTAGTGAGTACTATTTTTCTTTTGGTGTTCAATGACTGAGAAATACATAATTGTATATAGCATATCTTAAGTCAGATCTGTTCAAGTCAGATACAAATGATGACTCATCACCACAGTATGCTGGAATCTGTCATGTCGACACTTTTAAAACTGTTGCTCATTTCCTTGTTGACCTTGCCAAGAAGGAGATCAAGTTTGGAGTGAAGGACACATTTACCATATGGAGAAATCGTGCTGGGGCATTCAAAGCACAGTTTCTCGGTGAATTCAAAGCATATGCATGCCACCAGTATCCCTTTAACCTTCCAGTTGATGAGAAGAAAAATGTTCTCAAGTGGTGGCAAGGACTCCTTGGATCTGATTCTGCTGTGATACTCCCGGTGCAGTGCTTTCATTTTGATCCTTTGGACACAAACTCACAAATGCATACACAGCATCTTGCGATTAAGATATATTCTGTTTGTGTGAACTCCATGCCAGAAGAGCGCACTGTTTCGACGTTCACATGGTTGACACCCACACTACGTTCTCGGTTATCAGTTCCCGCAATGACTGCAATGACTCAAATACGGCAGTACAGTCGCGGACAAACAAACACAACAAAAATAATCGAACGTAGATCTACAAATCACAATCCCATAAGTTGCCCTTTTTATCATAGGAACATCATGGTATGACCCATTTGAATTAGTTTTCACGAGCCGATTTCTCTCAAATGATGGTACATAAAATTGACCCTGAAAAATACTGGCCAACACTAAAAAAAATCGGGAAAAATATGAAAAATAGCGCAATCGGCTGCATTTTTTGAGCTGATTATGATTCCAAAGAGAGCAGAAGGTTCTAACAATTCGTTCGTCTGGAAAATATTATTCAAAAACAAACAAAAACCTCATGATATCATTACTGGAATGCCTGTACGACACAGCAAAAGACAAAAGAGAAACATTACTGGGCTAAAAAATCAACCTAAACCCATTCCAGAGCCATCTCCTACTGAATCTCCAGTTGTTGAGCCGACTTCCACCATCCAGGAGCAGTTGAGCCTTGACCCCGAGGACACAGCTGAAGATGCAGACGAAGACTTGGGTCTGAGATGCCCTGATAGTCTGAAGCCATTGTGGAGAGCTGATGATGACGACGAAGGAAGTATGCAGGGAGAAGAAGTTGAGGATGGATGGGAGCTCAGGGAGGAAAATCTTTATATCAAGTTGATGACTCTTGCCATTGATAAAGGGGACGACCCAAGGGATGAGGACTGGGTTCCTGGGGGGTTGAGAAGGAAGAAACAAGGGGGAAAAGGTTACTTTCATTGTAATACATTGTGATATGAGCTCACCTTCTCACAGCACGGCCATCCCAACTTATGAAAGGTCCAGATGTGGGAAGTAAGTCTGCACGCACACAACGTCATTATCGCAAGCTCTTGGCAGACCAGACAGCACTGGATGCATTCGGCTTCACTGTGTTGAGCACTAGCACAATTGATCAGCGTCAACCCGAAGATATCTCTATGCAAAACTCACCAGTCTCCTCCCTAACATCCGCAACCATTGTTCCTATCAAAGTAGAGACGACTCCTCCGAAATCTCAGGCTGGCATTGCGTATGCATGGTGGGCAACCCCAGGCCGTGTCCGTGAAGAATCATCGACACCGCCACCTCTCAACTTCCACAGCACAGACCCCCCGTCTCCAATAAATCCCATTTGTGAGGAGTCGATGACACCACCGTGGCTCTTCTTCGATATCGATAGCGAGAATTCATCTCCTGTTCACATTCGAGAGGAATCAGCTACTCCCCCTCCACTCCTGTTCGATGATCCATCAGGGAGCACTCACAAGCGACCTCGTAGTACGGATGATGGTGAGGGAAGTGACGACGAGTTGAACCAGGACATGGAAGAAGAAGAGCCGTGGGAGGATGAAGTGCGAGAAACATTGACACCCCATGTGGAGATTCACGGCTGGAAGGAGCTGCGTGATCAGATTAAGAAAGATCTGAAAATGAAACATGCAACGTTGTCGTTATCGCAAATCAATCAGCTGATAATCCTCCGAAACTTCGCGACATTGCGATTGAAGGGACAAGGGCGAATGTCCGCAAGTTTCAGAATTGCCCAACAATGGCATGAGAAAGACGATGGATCAAGCACTCACTTTGCACGTCGCATCCGAGCACTTGCACAGCATTATCATATTTTTGAACAACTTCCTGTTGAACGTCGCGGAGGGAGAAAGAACGCCAAGTCCTTGCTCAAAGATGAGATGATAAAGGCAGCAGCTCGAACATGGCTCACTGAACAACCAGTCGGCTCCATCACCCCACAAAACTTTGCCCATGGTCTCAACACACAAGTTTTGCCATCGTTAGGTGTCTCCCTGGCAAAGCCACTGTGTGAAAGGACAGCTCGTCGCTGGCTTGATCAGTTAGGTTGGAGCTGAACTGTCTTACGCAAAGGGGTGTACATGGATGGACATGAACATGAGGATGTCATGAAGTATCGAAACACTGTTTTCTTGCCAAAGATGAAAGAATTTGAGCAATGCATGGCACAATATGAGGGACCCGAGTTGAAACACATTGAGCCGTCATTACTACCAGGTGAGAAGGAGCTGATCGCAGAGTTTCACGATGAAAGCTGTTGCCAGGCGAATGAATTTAAAACTTCAGCTTGGTATGTACTGCTACAGGTGATACTTTCTGAGAATAGTACTTACATTGTTGAAGGCTGCGAGAAGGCGAGCAAATCCTACAGAAAAAAGGTCGTGGTAGACTAATTCATGTCTCGGATTTTATTGAAGAAGGGAATGGGCGACTTATTTATCGAAACCCGGATGGCAGCATCTCTCGAGATGCACGCAAAGTCATCTATCCAGGCTCTAACGGGGATCCATACTGGGACTGCAACCAGTTAATTGAACAGGTCCAGACATCCGCCATTCCGATCTTTGAGGCAGCACATCCTGGATGTCAAGCTTTGTTTATCTTTGATCAGTCTTCTGCCCATGCTGCGCTTCCCGAAGATGCTCTCAAAGCTTTTGAGATGAACAAGAGTAATGGTGGTAAGCAGCATCGCCAGAAAGACACAGTGATTCCCAATAGTAACCCAACCCCTGAACTTCGCGGCAAGATTCAGAAGATGACAACAGACGATGGTCAGCAGAAAGGTCTGCAACAAACCTTGGAAGAACGCGGCTTCGATGTAACTAACATGCGTGCAAAATGCTCACCTGTGTGCCCTTGGGAAAATACTTCTTGTTGCATGGCTCGACTGCTTAGCAAACAGGATGACTTTGCCAATCAAGTCTCTCGACTTGAAATCCTTATCAAGGAGGCTGGTCATGAGTGCATCTTTCTTCCAAAATTTCACTGCAAGCTCAATCCCATTGAAATGGTAAGTCTTCATTGACTCATTCTCTTTAATAAAATAACATAATTGCATCAGTATTGGGGTTGGGTAAAGTATAGATATCGACAGGTTCCAAAGAAAACCTTTGACAGCGCAAAGAAGGCCGCCTTTGCGGCACTCGACTCTTGTCCCGTCAATGTAATCCGGAGATTTATAAATCGGGCTTGGCGTTTCATGAGCGTGTACCGTATTGGGTTGACCGGAAAAGCGGCAGCATGGGCGGTTCGGAAACAGAAAGGTCATCGGTCAGTATCCCAAGGTGCCATGATGCACCTTGATGCTATCATGAGCTCGCGTTAGGCTACATAATCTACCTTATTTGTTGAAAAAATTCTGGCCAACATAATTACTCATGGGAAAAACTTCGGAGGTGTGTTTTTAGACGTTCTTTGCCATCCTGAGTTCAAATCTGTAATCAGAATAGTCAAATTTCCAGTCAAACATGAGATATTAAATTTGTTGTGTTTGTTTGTCCGCGACTGTACTACAAAACAGAGAAAAAGGTGCATATATTTATTCTTACAACTTGATTAGTGCTTATCTCACTCATTATGGTATCACTCCAAGGCTCGTTTGTGCGCTAAATCTAAACCTTCTGTCAAATTTTTTGATATCAAGAATAGGTTCTTCTCAAAGTCAAATAGCGAAGCTGACAAGAATCCACATGATGATGAAGATGACAGCTGGTTGGATGAGCCAAATATTGAGATGTTCACTCCCGAGGATTCTCTTGACATCTCCCCATATGTGAATCTGTCATCTCAGTGTCTGTCAGCTGCTCTTAGGGTGTAGCACAGGTCACACCGTGGGTAACTTTTCACACACCACACCCGCACCCGCAAACACTGCACCCGTTCTAACACCACAACCGCGGTGACAGGTTTTTACCACAGTCTGTCATGAAACACCGCAGGTGCAACACCATGTATATGCACCGTGGTTTTGACTGTATTTTTGTGTCATATTTGATGCTCTAAATCGTGATACATAGGGTATTTGCATTGTATAACCCTATGTACTTCTGTATACAATACCTAAGCTACAGACAATTTTTTTTTGCACATGAAGAATGCAAGAATAACACAATTTTAATTGAGCTAACTAACCTCCCTCACACAAAGCAAGGGAGGAGCCACGAAAATAACTAATGATAGAAACAAAAAAACTCCCTCATGTTCTTCGCGAGGGGCCTACCCTGCAAGCACCTGCTCGTCCCCTCCCCGTTTGCTCCCCGTTTCCACCCGCGAGCAGGTGCTGCTGTGGCCGTGGTCGTGGCGGCCGCCATTCCCTCGCCGTTGCGTTGTTCCTCATTTCATTGCACACTATGTACACCCCGTGAGCAGCTGCTCGTGGCGGTGGTTCAGGGTGCTGCAGTGGTTGTGGTTGGGCGGTCCTCAGTCCATCGTTGTGCCCCATCCCCCGTCCCCGTCCCCGCTGTCATTATTGTCGTTGTTGCCGTCTTCTGCTGTCCCTGTACCTGTCCCCTCGTCGTCGGCCCCTGTACCTCATCCTGTATCCTGCCGTCGTCGTTGCACCCATTCTCCATCCCCGGTTGTCATTATCAATCTACCCGCTACCCTACGAGCAGTTGCTCGCAAGGGTGGGGGCAGGTGGTGAGTTGTCCGTCGCGTGCGATTTGCGTTTTTGTCGTGTCGTCATCCCATCCCATTGCACCACCCAACCACCCTGCGAGCAGGGGCTCGCAGCAGTGGTAGATGGCGGGGTCAGGGGCCGTTGTATTGTTGTAACATAAGTAACTCCTATAATAAACGAGGACATAAGTTAGCTGAAAGAAAAAAAATAAGAAGCGAACATAGAAAAACTTGCCTGGGGCCCAAACGACAGCCGTTGTTTGGGCCTGTTTCATGTGTGCTGCAGCCAGCCCCTCCCCCTCCCCATTGCCTTCATTCCCGCGGTTCGTTCCCCCCGTTGCTCCCGCTTCCCGTTGTTCTCTTTGTGTCCATGTCGTTGTACCCGTCGTCGGCCCTGTCTCACGTCCCCTGGTGTCCCTGTCCATTAGCACCCCACATCCACCCCGCGAGCAGTTGCTCACAGCAGTGGTGGTGGTGTCCGGCCCTCCCCTCGTCGTTGCTCCTCGCTTCCACCCGGCGAGTAGTTGCTCGCGGCGGCGGCTTGTCGTCGTCATTTGGGCCTGTAACGTGGCACGTTGGGGCAGTGTGGCCGGGCGTTGCATCGTTGCATCGTTGCATGTGAGTTAAAACCTGTAAATAAGGAAAATAAGGTGAAAAAAAAAACCCCCAGGGGCCCAAACGACGTTGATCGTCATTTGGGCCCTGTTTCGTTCGCTTCGTGTCATTTGGCAGTGTGGGCAGGTAGTTTAGAACCTAATAAACAGTTAGTTATGAAAATAAGAAAGTAACTGCCACTTACCTGCAAAACAACGATGTCGTTTCTCACGATGGGTACGCGGTTTGTCAATGACGTTTGTTTGATCAATTGTCTGGCAACTTTCATGGCCGGGGACCCAAATACCCGTTAATAACTGTGACACCGCCGAAACGGGTGCGGTGTGCCACAGGTATGGGATTTTAGCAACCGTACCCGTACCCGTCAAACCCGCCACCTATTTACCGCAGGTTAACCCACACCCGTGCTTTACCCTAGCTGCTCTTTCTGAAGAACCTTCTACTTCTGAGGCTGCTCATAACCCGGGCCCTCCAGAGGCTTTTGGAGAGCTGGATGAGCTGGATGATGACTTCTCAATGGAACTGTAAATTAGCATAGTAAAAATTTCGCTGAAAAATGACACGTGAATGCATCACATGAAATATTCACTGGTAAATTACCACCCCTCCTATCAGACCTCTGTAAATTACCAGTAAATTACTAGCCTCAAATATTTTCTGCAACCCTAGGGCTGGCTCTTCTCACATGACCAGAGTGCTGCATGGGCTGGTCCAGTACTATTGGGTGAAATCTACTATATGCCCTGCACAGTCTGGCTAAGATCCTTCTGAATCTGTGTGGTGGCATTGATTAGATGATATGCTGCATTGCTTCCAGGTGACAGAGACCATTGAGCATCCTGGAGGATGTGAGTATGCTCTATATTAATATAGATGGAGAAACACCCACCAGTCTATGCAGATTATCATGTATCTGTTGATTCACAACTGATTCAGATTGCAGGAGGTGATTGATTTCACTCATCAGATCAACTGTGTAAAGGCAACCTCCATGGGGCCCAATCAGGAACCCATGTGTCTACGTACATGGTAATGTATTCGTCAGTAGACAAATCCATCTTCATGTTTCTCGATTGCAAGTTGTGTGACATTTCCATATAAGTGGTGTTGCTCATCTGGATTCGGATATTGTGGTCACTAACAAGCAAAGACTTCCAGAAATGGTCCTCTTCAAGTTCGAGGGTGTTGGTACATGACGCAGTAGGGTTCTGTCATGGCCCAACACTTGACTTAGTCAAACAGTCAGATTTGAGAGTGCTTGGAGCCCAGGTTGAATCCAATATATTTTTCGGACTTAACTTCTCAGGTCCAAGCAAGAGTAGCCAAGCTTAGTGAAGCTTGACTGCTTCTTGAACTTATAAAGGCTCGAAGATAGGGTCCCAGACCCTAACTCGCTATTATGTGAGAAATGCCCGTCGTCATTGCAGGATGATGTAGTAGCATTGCCACACAATGCTT
>QMFE01005383.1:0-10162 GCA_003314665.1 Tricholoma sp. MG77 | reverse complement strand
TGTTGTACCGAGATATGGATTGGATACATATGTATACTCATACTTACTTCCATTGCCACTCTTTGGATACTACTGCTCAGTTATATAATGGGAAACCCTGGCAGCGGTTGAGGAAGTTGACAATTCCGATCCATTGAACAATGAGTTATGTACCTCTGAAAGGGAGGAATCAGGATTTTATGAGCTGAAGATATTGATAGCATTTTTATAAGAAATTGTCAGTTCCATGACTATTTTTACTGTGAAAATATCTCTTGTTTTATGTAGAATATTTCCATGTATTTGGCTGTGACTTGTGAGGCAAATATTTTTGTCTGGTTTTGAATTTGATCAACTTCAATGTGCATACCAATGATCACATGCCAGCGACTCATGCCAGCCAATCAGGTTCCATTCTGATAAATATAATTATGAACTATTCACAAAATATCTGATAAAAACTACATAGTCCAGCTAGTTATAATGTACATGATTTGGCATATAAAAGAGATGAGTAAACAATGTAGAACTCCTTGGACATACTGCTACACCCCATTCCACTCATTCAGGTATCCAATATTCCCAATCCAAATGCCAATATTTCAGATACATCAAGTTGTGATTCAACTCCTAGAACCAGTGCTTCCAGGGATACTGGTGGGGCATCTGTAAGGGGACAGCCGTTGGACCTCCGCACGGACTCTGCTGCACAGCCACGTCGGACCTTTATCGGACCTCCGCATCAGTTTCCACTTCAGACCTTTAGTCTTGTCCTCCGTTGTGGTGCGGCCCGGTTCCCGGGCGGAGCTCTGTCGGAGAGTCAAAATACTGTGACAACGTCTGGTGCATTTGGTAGGCAAAACTACTGGTGGTCACAACCATGACAAAATGTAACGACTGGTGCCAATCCTCAAGCCTTGCTCTTCCAACTTCATGCTCGGCTTGTGCTCTGTGGGCTTTCCTATGGGCTTCCACCCATTCTCACCTGGCTCTCAGGTTATCAATTCATGTTCCCATCGAAATGCACCATCACCGGACCCTTACATGCATGCCAGGTGCGAAACACGTGGTTGCAAGTCTGGAGATGTCAAGGGATTGAGTAACGAGCTCATGCAACTTTGAAGGATCTGCCAGCACCCTTTGTTGTTCGAGAGTGTGGAAGATAAAGTCAGCCCTAGCGGTTTCATCGACGATAAACTTGTCTGCACATCTGGCAAGCTCGAGTTACTTAATTGTATCCTTCCTGAGTTCTTTGCCACTGATCATAGAGTAAGTTGAACATCCTTTTGTATCATCGTGTTAACTGATACCCTGTAGGTATTCATCTTCTTCCATGACTTTTGTCATGGACATCAAGGAAGACTTTCTGAAGATGATGGGTTGGGCTTATCTTCAGTTAGATGGTGGCACGAAGACAGAAGAGCATGCTTCATTCGTGCAAATGTTCAATGCAAGAGACTCGGAGTACAAGGTGTCAAATGTCGAAATGCACCATCACCCAACCCTTACACGCTGGCCATGTGGCAGGTGCGAAACACATGGCTGCAAGTATGCTATGTCACATGCAAAATTGGCCATCGATGACTGCTGTCATCTCTGGAGGCCTTTCAAAAACAAAAGTAAGTGTTTGCTTCAATTGTTTCTTGTTTTTTTAACTGATAAATGTTTCTTCTGTTTTACTAAACTTTATGTAGGTACCAAGATTATTTTCTACATACAATGATGCATCACCCTGCATTCACCCACCCCCTCCTCCCCATCCAAATGGGATGTGAGGATCATTTTGGGTTAGGACGACAACAGGGAGGAAATGTACTTGGATGGAAGAGAGGTGTGTATTCAATGACTTCCTCTTGGCAAGGGTACATGCGAGGGGCTGAGGGTTTCTCTTGCAGATAAAAGTTTGAGGGGCACCTGCAAGGTACACAGCCCTGACCTTCACCTCTTAACCTCCACTAACGGACCCAGGATGACGTGCCCCAGCACCTGCCACCACTGCTCGCAGGGTGGCATGGCACGATGGGTGCAATGGACATGCGGAATGAACATGCCAAATGTAAGTGAGGACAACAATATATGATGCAAAACAGGTGTGTGATGCAAACTCCCTCCCTTGCACACATGGAGGGTTCTCTTTAGTTTTATTCTTTCATTGCAAGTGTAGGATATCATAGTATCTGTATTATATACTTTGCAATACACACAATTATCTAAGAATTTTAGGAAGAAGAAAAGATGTGTGCCATTGATGACCATGGTGAACAACTCCAAGTTTCAAGAGGACAAAATGTGAAAGTTGCCGCAAAAGGCAGGTTACCGTGACTGATGTGACCACCAATAGTTTTGCCTAAGATAGCGGCAGTCAGGAACCAACACCCCTTACATAAGCTGAATGAGCCCCCACTTGCGATGCTTGTACCTCTGCCACAAAGAATCATATTTGCAATATAAACTTTGGGGACCCTTCCCTACCATCACAGAAGTAATCCCCAGAAGGCAGAACTTGAATATTATCAGTATTGAAGGAGGAGAAGGTGCTACAAAAAAAAGTTATTTTCCCATCATCTAATATTGTTTTTTCGACAAATTGATTTGATTGGCGCATTATTCAAAAATCCCAATCCACAGATTTGGCGGCTTAGTAATACATCACGTGATGTAAAGCATGATGTATGATGATGTCATCACCCCAAGGCAGCTACTCAAGGTGGGTTAGGGACATCTAAAATACTTTTTTGGCCATAATTATCTATTTCATATGTATTTATAATGATCTACACCTTTTTTTTTTTTTTTGTGAGTGTGACCCACCCAAATTTGGCGGGTGCACGTGACATAACCCTAACCATTTGTGATTACATAAGGGGGTTGGTTCCTGACTGCCGCTATCTTACCAAATGCACCAGATGTTGTAGTGAGATCTCTGCACTGTATTTTGAATCTCTGCCACATCTCCACTGAGATAAGATAAGATCTCACCACAACGGATGGGAACAAGACTACAGACCTTTATCAGACTTCCACATGGTTTCTACTGTGCAGCCACATCGGACCTTTATCGGACTTCTGCACAGTCTCCACTGCACAGCCACATCAGACTTCTGATGGACTTCCTATCTGGTTCCCTCATGTTTGCTTAGCAGCCTCATGCCTCAGCTATCAGCTCATCGTATACCTCATGTTGGGGGTGGGCAATGCCTGGTAATGGTGACATCATGTGACACTGAGAGTGACAGTGTCACACACCCAAAAGGCTGACCCACCATGATTGTAGCTTGCACAACATCCTGAAGGACATGAATACAACATAAATGTACATAGAAATAGACCATAAACAAATTGTTCAGAGCAGAATCTTAATAAATATGCTTGGTATTGCTGTGGGGCCAACCACCCTGCCAAAACACAGTAATAAGCATGTACCTTCTGTGATGGCTCAACCACTCACTTCTAAGCTTAGCTTTAGTGGACAAAAATAATAAAGAAGAAGATGAAAACAGAATGTTCTGAGCAGAATTTTTATTTTTACCCTGGAACATTGAAATATAGTGCTCCAAGTAGGCATATTTCACTGTAGCAGAACAGATATAAAAATTCTATTCAGAACATTTTGTTCTGATACACATAAGGATTATTTTTCCTCACTAAAGCCAAGCATGAAAGTGAGTTGTTGGGCTCCCATGAAAGATAGTCCTTTACTTGCTTTGACTAATATTTACACTTACTGATTTTCAAAGCCAATTAGTTAATTTATTGACTTTAATTAGACTTTGTATTCAAACTATTACACACAACATATTTCTGTTAGAAATACCATCTGAGGGATGTAGCAGGACACACAATATATGCATTGGATCAAAAAACAGTCTAGCTAGAGGTGAGAAAGTGAGGATAATGGGGTGGGTCAGGGATTTGTGACAAATACAGTCACAGTGTGTTATGTCACACACCACACCCTTTGGTGACATTGCCCATCTCCACTCATGTAGACCTCATGTATTTAGGTATATAGTTGTTGCACCCTAGCAGAGGATCCTCAGAGCTTTCTCTTAGGATTCCCCTCTGCTAGGTGAGACTCTATCGTGTTCTGTAGTCCAGTCAATATAACTTAGGATTCCCCTCTGCTAGTCGGATTGCCTCACCATCATCATCCAGTACCGACTCCTAGGAGTGCGTACAGACTCCGTCAGGTTCCCAATCAGGCCTGGTGAGGTTGCCCTTACAGCATCAAGTTCATGTGCAACACTCAGCATGCCAGCAGTTTGGCTACCTGTGTCTCATCACAATCTAAAGGTTGCCTAAGTGTCCTCTTATATGATGACCCATGACCACAACCGTGAGAATCATGGCTCAACATTGAATGAGGCTACTAGTATAAGCTGACAAAGAAGTATGAACAAAGAACACAATTAGACAATGTGCAATACAAAGGAGAAAGTTCATAGTTCAGTCAGCGGCAAAGGATGGTTCTTAGTGCTTGTCATGGGTAACTCATGGGTATGGGTACTTGTGGGCATGGGTATGGGTACAGGCAGGTCACGTGGGTTGGCACAGTGTTACATTCCGTTCTGTTCCTCAGACTTAATCCACTCCATGGACTCCGACTTACTTTCCAATCCTATATTTAGTTTTAGCTACTTCATCATTTATGATTATCTTCACGTATTTCTGTTTGTCATTTCGTACTTCACATCTACTACGAGTATTTACCTCGGCCCCCTGATGCCTGCACCTAACTAGTATATAAATGTAGTTACCTTTGCTTGTAAACTCCAGTTCGAATATTGATTAGTTCAATCTCTTCCTATCTCGTTTCATTCTCTCTTGTCTCGGACTTCCTCTCGGTCCCCAACTTGATTCCTGTTCACTACGAAATCTGAAACACCAGCAACAAGTGAAGGGCGCAACTTCTTACAAGTTGAAGCCAAGTTCCTTCTGTTCCCCTACATTCGGTATTATGCTCGGTCCCCACTCAGACTTCCACTAGGATCAGTATTTAACAGTGTATTCGAACTCTCACTTTATTTCATGTCCCAAACCCAAGCTAGGACACATCAACGGACAACTCAGAATTCCCGCCGTGCAGCAACTCAAGGAATTCCGGCTGTTCGAAGATCAGTCCTTAGCCCTCCTCGACTTTTCTCTACATTTGGCCAATCATCATGACCTTCTAATATCTTTCGACAAATTGGTTCCGGTGCACCATCTATTAGTGTGAACTTAATGTCTCCAAGAGATACTACATCTACTCCAGGTCAACCCTGTACCCCTACTTCTTTAGAATATATCGACAATCCTTTAGACCAAGACCAACCAGAAGGTAATCCAGGTGACGATTTCAGTGACCTGCCGGACCCCGGCGAAGATCCCGATCCTGGTGACCCCGATGATAATGACCCAGACCCTAATGACCCCCCCAATCCTCCACCAATTGACAATCGCCCTGAAGGTGACAGATTCATTGAAGCCATCATGCAGCTTTTGGGCAGTCTCAGAGATCTCCAATGAGACCCTGCCCCAAAGTCCGAGAAAATCAAGGTTAGAGAGCCTGATACATTTGACAGTTCTAACCCTCGGAAACTCCGTGACTTCCTTGTTTCTTGTAATCTTCATTTTAGAGATCGTCCTCAGGTCTTTGCTTCCAATGAGAAAAGGATTTTGTTCATCCTTTCTTATCTCAAAGGGTCAGCACTCAGTTGGTTTGAACCAGGGCTCAATGACCCAACAAACTCCACACATTGGATGTGGAATTATCAAGCCTTCCTCAGCAAGCTTGAAGATAATTTTGGTCCACACGATCCAGTCGGAGATGCCGAGAAGTCCCTTCATGAACTTAATATGAAGAAAACCGCTCACATTGTGAAGTACAACATAGATTTCTGGGAGCTTGCTTCTAGAGTCAGTTGGAATGAAGCAGCTCTTTGTGATCAGTATTTCCATGGACTTCCACTTCACCTCCACACTGAAGTACTTCGTGGTGGTAAACCCAATACTCTTGCAGCCTTATGACTTAAAGCACAAGATGCTGATAACATCTATTGGATGCAGGAAAAAGAAACTCATTTAGAATCCAAAAACTCAGGCAACAACGGAAACCTGGGTAAGAAGGACTCAAACAAGAATTCCAATTCCCATTCCTCTTCCAAACCCTCTTCCAACAACAACACCAACAACTCCGCATCGACTTCATCCAAACCCTTTTCCAAAGGTTCGTCGAAAGACAAGCCTAAGAACTCTATCTCCGACAAGTTGGGCAAGAATGGTAAACTAACCAGAGATGAGCACGAACGCCGCATGAAAGAAGGACTCTGTCTTTATTGCAGTGAGAAAGGACATGTTGCTCAAGATTGTCCCAAATCAGCAGCAGCTAAAGCATGATTGGCAAAAGTTTCGGCACCCGAGTCAAAGCCTAATTCCACAGATTCAAAAAAATAGTCCGCAATCCTCAAGGAAATGCTATATGGTTTGAGGATTGCATTGATCTTACCCACATAGCTAAATTCATCCGACTCAACGTGTCTGCTCTTTCCAATCCCGATTCCCTTTTCATCACCCTATCCATTTTCACATATTCCCTTTCCACCCGAACTCTTATTGACTCAGGATCATCCCATTGTTTTATAGACACGTTATTTGTTTCAGATAATAACATTCCGACTTCTTCAATAACCCCGATCGGACTCCGCTTGTTTGATGGAACTTGCAACTCTATCATTACCCAAATAGTGGAACTCCTGGTTACTTTTGCCTCTGGTGAAATGTTCAATCTGACATTTTATGTAACCCCACTAGACTCTTCCTGTTCCTCTGTTCTTGGATACAATTGGCTGAAACAATACAATCTGTTGATTGACTGGTTCTCTGGCCTTATCTCTTTCCATTCTGATGATCATAGAGGTTTAGCAATGTCGACGCAATACTTGCAAACCCCTCCTGTGAACGCACCATTGGACCCCTTCCCCATTCCCATTCCCATTCCTGACCCTATTCCCAACATTCCTGATCCCATTCCCAATCCTATTCCCAACATTCCCAATCCAATTCCTGATCCCATTCCCAAGTCAACACCTCATATACCTTTGATTAATGCCCATGCCTATATGCATGCTAGTAAACATCCTGGATCAGTTTCTTTCCAACTCCAAATATCTCCTGAAGGTGCCATTGGTAAAGCCACTTCGGCAGACCCGACAGACTTATCTTCAATTCCCGAGGGTCATCATGAGTTTGCTGATGTTTTCAGCAAAGGGAAAGCTGATACACTTCCTCCCCACTGTTTTTACAGCCTCAAAATCGAAATAGATGGCACTCCTCCTCCCTCCTGCATGTATTCCCTATCCCAATCTGAACTAGAAACCCTCCGTTCCTTTATTGACGAACACGTCAACCTTGGTTTCATCTGACCCTCGAAATCTCTGCACAGCGCTCCTATCCTTTTCGTCAAAAAGAAGGATGGAAGTCTATGACTTTGTGTCGATTATTGCGGCCTCAATCGAATCAGCAAGAAGGACTGTTATCCCTTACCCTTATTATCGGACCTCCTAGATGCCCTGAAGAAAGCCCATGTATTCACTAAAATCAACCTTCGCCATGCTTATCACCTCATTTGGATCGCCGATGGTGAAGAGTGGAAGACTACATTCTGCACTCGCTACGGCTTGTTTGAATGGCTTGTTATGCCTTTCAGACTTACGAACGCTCCTGCCGCTTTTCAGCGTTTTATGAATGATATCTTCAGTGACCTCCTCGATGTTTGTGTTATTGTCTATCTTGATGACATTCTTATCTATTCAGAAGACATGACCCAACACAAAGCGCACATCAAGGAAGTGTTAAGAAGGCTTCACAAAAATGGACTTTACACAGCTGCCCCAAAATGCGAATTCCACAAGGACAGCATTGAGTACCTCGGATTTATCATCTCTTCTGATGGACTCCACATGGCTCAGAACAAAGTTCAAGTCATTTTGGACTGGCCAGAACCAAGTAAAGTTAAGGATGTTCAATCTTTCTTAGGGTTTTGCAATTTTTATAGGCGGTTCATTCACGGCTATTCCGACATTGTCATTCCTCTCACTCGCCTCACACACAAGCACATCTCATGGAAATTCGACAATCTCTGCCGCGCCACCTTTGAGCTCCTGAAAGAGCAGTTCACTCACACTCCTGTTCTTACTAAATGGATTCCAGATGCAGATATGATTGTGGAAACTGACACTTCTGACTACGCGCTCGCCGCAATCATTTCCTCTCAGACTTCTGACAGCAAAATTCATCCTATTGCTTTTCATTCCTGCTCCTTCAATTCCGCTGAACTCAACTACTACACTCACGACAAAGAACTACTAGCTATTTACAAGGCTTTCAAACACTGGCGACAATACCTCAAAGGTAGCAGTACTCCGATTGATGTTGTCACTGACCATAAAAATCTGGAATATTTCGCTACTACGAAGATTCTTTCTCGTTGCCAAGCCCATTGGTCAGAGTATCTTTCACAGTTCAATATGGTTATTTGTTTCCACCCAGGGAAATTAGGAGCTAAACCTGATGCACTCACTAGACGTTGGGACGTCTACCACAAAGGGGGAAATAGTGACTTCGTCCTTGCAAACCCGAGCAATCTCTGACCTATATTCACTCAAGAACAACTTTCTGCCTCACTTTGCGCTACTTACTTTGCAACTCCGATTATCCGTTCTGTCATCATTATGGACATTGAGAAACTTCACAACAACATTCACTTATCCTTACCCCTTGACCCCACTTCTGCAGCACAACTCCCGACTCCTACCAATTCTAAATGGACTCTCAACGAAAGTGGTTTACTTCGTCAGAATGATTGGATTTTTGTACCGGATACCGTGGACCTCCAACTCAAAGTCCTTCAGAATAAACATGATCATATCCTTGCAGGTCATGTCAGACA
Source organism: Tricholoma sp. MG77 (assembly GCA_003314665.1). Classification (NCBI taxonomy): domain Eukaryota; kingdom Fungi; phylum Basidiomycota; class Agaricomycetes; order Agaricales; family Tricholomataceae; genus Tricholoma; species Tricholoma sp. MG77. Next base: position 1,254 of record QMFE01005383.1, on the reverse strand, counting down.
AAACAAAACGCTCAAAGCAGTACATCGCAATTATGTATGGCCTAACCTCCACACCTTTGTCCAGGAGTTCTGCAACTCATGTACCACTTGCAAACAGTCCAAATCCCCACGTCATAAACCTTACGGACTTTTGAAGCAACTTCCGGTACCCAAGCGGCCTTGGAACTCCATTTCCATGGACTTCATTGAACATCTCCCCAACTCTTCAGGCCACACCGCACTCCTTGTAGTCATTGATCGACTTTCTAAACAAGGCATCTTCATTCCTACCACGGACAATATCACGGCACCCGAACTCGCCAAACTCTTCATTATCCATGTCTTCAGTAAACACGGAGTTCCCATGCATGTTACTTGTGATCGGGGTTCCGAGTTCACTTCACACTTTTTCCGTTCACTAGGAATTGCCTTGAACATGAAGATTCACTTCACTTCGGGTTATCACCCGGAAGGCGATGGACAGACTGAATGTCTTAATCAAACGTTGGAACAGTATCTTCGCATTTTCTGCAACTACCAACAAGACAACTGGTCAGAACTCCTTCCTCTTGCTGAATTCACCTACAACAACTCTCCCAGCGCTACCACCAGTGTAACACCTTCTTTGCCAACAAAGGTTATCACCCCAACATTACAGTTTTTTCAGAACGTGAGTTAGCTTCCGTCAAAGCCCATGAATTTGTTATCGACCTTGAAGAGCTCCATGCTGAGTTACGCAATCAGATGGCTAAAGCTCAAGCTCGTTATCAAGGTCCAGTGGATCGCTGATGGGAACCCACTCCTGACTTCCAAGTTGGACAACAAGTATATGTTAGTGCAGAACACATCCACACCACTCAACCCTCCAAGAAACTCTCAGAAAAATATTTAGGACCTTACGACATCATAGCCCGTCCTGGTACTCACTCATTTACCTTGCAGCTTCCCGATCATCTCTGCGCTATTCACCCAGTTTTCCATGTCTCTCAACTAGAAACTTCGGTGCCGAACACAATCCCGAACCGTACCCAACCACCCCCACCTCCCGTCAAAATCGACAAAGAACTCAAGTATGAGATTGCTGAAATCCTTGACTCGAAGATTGACAATCAGTGTAGGTGTAAACTTCTTTACTTTGTTTGTTGGACAGGTTATGAAGGCACTGATGAAGAAAACTCATGGTTACCAGCCACTGAACTTGATCATGCACAAGAACTCGTATCGGACTTCCACTCTCATTACCCTAACAAACCTGGTCCCCTTCCATTATGATTC
>QMFE01005370.1:546-25253 GCA_003314665.1 Tricholoma sp. MG77 | reverse complement strand
GTAATGAAATCAGTAACACTCTTGTAATGAAGACATCAGTAATTGAGTTTGTAGTGAAATCAGTAACACTTTTGTAATGAAGTCAGTAATTGAGTTTGTAATAACATCAGTAATACTTTTGTAATGAAGTCAGTAATTAGGTTTGTAATGAAATCAGTAACACTTTTGTAATGAAGTCAGTAATTGAGTTTGTAATGAGTAACACTTTTGTAAATTTCATGCCCTCATCCAGACTCCAAACCAGCCGCGGGCCACGTTAAACTTTTTTTTTTGTGCTTATGTAAACTTGAACTTGGACTGGATTAACGCGTCCCAGCAACTGGCACAACTTGTAAATTTGGTTGTGTTTGCATCGCATGCCACCGTCCTCGTTGTGAACACCTGTATCTACATGAAGACTCCATGACTTATATAGTACATAGCACGCTCCTTCTTTGACACTTTATCATACCATGAATCTCCCTTGTCGCTTAGACAATGTTATAACCTGTCTCCAAGATAATAATTTTACTATTCCAACCCTTATACAAAGTCTTCTTGAGAGCTCAAGTAATAGCCATAATGCCTGCCAGGAATCCCTTTTATTTGGGGCAACCAATATCTGCACTGACCTTTTCCATGCAGTGGAATCTGATGTTATCTCATCCTGGGCATTTGACATCGTGAAGAAGAAGTTGTGTGGAGAAGTAACCGAGTTGGCACGGAAAGAGAACGGCCTGCACTTCAACACGTCAAATACAACTGCCGAGTACCTGGAAGGCTCATTTATGGTAAATGCCAGTCAAAAAATGAAGAAAGTGGCGCCATATCTATGGGACCTTCTTTATGGTTTGTTAGACGCGAATCCTCTGTGTCGACGCACCATGCCTAAGAAGAATGATGCAGAAGTCATAGAATGTCTGGCAGCTGATGCTGAGGGTGATCTGGGTGAAATAGGAGGGGATGATGATATCAATATGGACGAAGATCTTGAGGATGAGACACCAAGCGATGAACAACAATCAAAAGCAAAAAAGCGCCGTGTCCGAGCAGCTGCGCGAAATTCTGCTCTCCTTATGATTGTGCGTCGATGTTCTAAATAATAACTGCTCCTAAAACCCATTCTGTTTAGAAAACAGTTGTCACCATCAGCATTCTTTTACAGAGCACCAATGAACGGTGTAATTACCTTCAAAGTGTCCTGGGCATTTTCTTTCACTCGACGTCAGTCCCTGAAAAGGTCATTGAAACTCTGGCACATGCCGGCCTATCGATAAGCTTATCAAGTATCCATAATGCTGTCAAATCATTATCTCGCGATGCTGGACGGAAATTAAAGGAAGCCCGTTCGTACATTAAAGACCGCATTTGCATACGATAACTTTGACGTAAACTTCAAGTCCTCAGAGCCAACGGTCGAACGCCCTGCTACATTCATCAGTGCCACCTCTGCTACAGCAATACCATTGTATGGAGTTGGGGACTCAGGTGTGCTTCAATGTTCTGCACAGCTGTGGGAGAAAGACCCTAAGAATCCGTCGCCCTCGTCAACCCCGGTAAAACTTGATGTAGATGATCTCTCGGGCTTGCATGCACAGAGTTCCACCCGAAAGGCAACTGGGGAAAAGTTGAGCCAGCTCCTGAAAGCCTACGCATGGCATATTCGTTCTATCCTTGTCCATTGAGGAGAGTATTTCGGGTCCCTAGCACCACACCTTGGCCAGCCAGTTACCATTAACCAAATTCCAGTGCACCAAACCACACAAATCCCTTGCCGTTCTATGAATGTCAAAGAATCAACGCCTGATGGCAACGTTGAAGTTCTTGAATGCTTACTTCGTCAGGGAGGGATCGGAGAGCCAGTTGACAAGAACTTTGATGTCGAATATGATGTTGACATGACTGAATCAGTCTTGCTTGTTCACGGTGACCTCTTGACTAAGGAGTGGCTTGACACTGTTCAGGGTTCGTGGTGCATTGAATCCACACCAAAATGGCGGTTTCAATACATTGTTTTCCTACCTGGCTTATTTCACTTCAAGATGGCATGTGCTGACGCCATTTGGAGGACATGGGTACAACCCCCAAAGTCACGAATAGACGAAAATAGCTTATATCAACATGTCGGCATCCTTAGACCTGACGACACAGGGAAATTCAGCACGAAGCCAGGGTTTCGTCAAGTGCATGATGTCGTCCACCATGATATCTGGGCATCAATGTTGGACTGCTGGTGGCTAGAGGCAGCAGCTCGGAACCCCGAATGGACGTCACTGCAGGCATTTGCGAAGGCGAAGCCAAGCTGGGAAGCAATCACTGAAATGTCAGAATCCATCGTTGAGAAGTATGTCGCAACAACAGACAGATTGAGTGATGCCAGAGATAAGCCAGGACGTGAACGCGACAGAATATTTGAAAACCAAACTCTTCGCAATCGAGATGAGCTCTTGTACCTTGAACTAAGTCACGCAATGAATGCAGGGGACATTGGGCGGGTTGAAGCGACTTTCCTGCCATGGATATATATGTTCAAGGCAACCGGAAAACACAAGTATGGCTCACAGATGTTACGATTCGTGCTTAAGATGCGAGATGTATATGATGTTGATCTACAGTGCGTGCATCAGTTTATTTGCTAGGATATATACAACGACACCACTCACAGAAAAGTCATACGGCTGAATTGGCTCTGCAACCCAACAGGAAAGCCCCATGCATTTAGAGCGGTAGACTGGTTGGTAGAGAGAAACAATCTGTACACGAAAGTGAGTGTCCGTCGCATGAGTGGCATTTAGTATCTCTGACAGAACATCTGCCAAACAGGTCATTTATGCAGGTACAGGACCGAATAGAACAATCGAGCACATCATTCAAGAGTCCCCGCTCATCGAGCTTTACCGAGATTGCCACGTTACAGTGGAGAACGGCTTTTACCTCGAGCACCGGACCATTCGGCACACACATCCTGACATGACAAAGACACTGCGAAAGCTTCGAACAAAAATCGAACGGAACACGCCTCACTGCTTCACTCTAGGTCGTCGCGCGAAATTGTCTATACCAGATCAAATTGCAGCTGCAATGAATACTATGCAAAAAATGAAAGATCCTGCTGCAAATGATAACAATGAGGTTGCGGCTGACATTGAAGCGGACGACTTGATGGATGACTGACAATTCATAGTGTAATGTTTGATGGGCCTGTGCTGAGAGGCGGCTGTGATCCAACCCCAGTACCACTAGCACCTCTTTCTTTCTCCCCACCTCGGTCCTCCCTTGGCCTCCAGCTAGGACATGATTTACTTGATGCTAGCACCATAGTTTAGCCTGTCGTCAAGTTACAAGTGAATGATATCATAACTTACCGATGTGGCCAGTGCCTCCACATGCCCCACACTGACGTGCTCGCTTTCCTGATACAGAGAGCCCCATGGTAGTGACTGAAGTTAGATTGCTGGGCATGGAAGAGGCGTTTTCATTCAATTCTGTTGTAGTTTTAGCCTTCCACTGTGGACATCGCCTGTTTGACGCTAACGACCGCAAATGTTAGTGATTGAATGATTCACGATCCGTTAAATACATACAGATGTGACCCTCCTCTCTACAGGCTGTGCAACGACGCGTTTTCTTGGGTAATTGACTCTGGTCTGGTGCATGCTGAGTGACCTGTGGAAGCAAATTTGAGACACCTTGAAGAGTCGGTCATGAAAATGACGATGATGAGGCACTGGAGAGTAGAGGTGGAGGTGGAGGTGCACAACTCTTTACCATCTCGATGATTGCGGAGCCATACTTTGAAGCGTGTCGCCAATCGGTCTGCTCGTGAAGTGACTGGATATCTGTGAGCTTGTTCTTGCATGCAAGGCCAACAATTCGATTCAGAATTTCATCGGAGAGCAGTAGTTGGGGACCGAAAAAGTCATCGCCGCTGAATTTGATCTCCATCTGCCGTGTCCGCCAAGCCTTCAACCCAGCCTTGAGTTTAATGTCATGCGTGTTCATCTTGTAGTCTTTGATCTTTATTTTCCGTTTACCTCGTGCTCTGGCTGGCGGTTGTGGTGGCGGTGATAGAAAGGTGAAATGGTCTGGATGGCAGGTGTCACAACAGGCATGTGATGGGCCGGGTTGCAGGCTACAACGACAACAGCAACGTTCACGTTCTTCTGGGACTATGAATCATTAAAGAATCTGATAAGTCAACATTCTAGTGCGTAGAATTTAAAGTCATACCTTTATCATTTCCAAAATATTCATTGCACACTCTCCGACGACAGATACCTCGTGATTTTGCGTTGATGTATACGTCCATGACAGCAAACTCGTACTTGGCATCGTTCAGGCCCGCTAATGGTGGGATGATAGGACAAGCCACTGGTCCGTGTGTTGGATTGAGGGCAGAGGAGGTGTTAGGCAGACCGCCGTCGTGATCGGTTTCCATTGCGTCATCCGTGTTTCCCTGAAGATTAACATGATTATCTTGACTCTCATCCTCGCCATCAGATACACTCTCATCATCACTGCCATCTGAGCCGTCATCAGCTGTAGGCTGATTGGGCTTTGATTTCTTCTGCTTCTGGTTGCCTCGTCCCGAAGCCTTCCCCCGTTTCCGCTTCCCGCTAGTCGTTACCTTATTCTTATGATTATCAAAGTACTTTGGCTCGACAAGGTAAATACCCGTTGCTGTGGTACCTATCTTACGTCCCCCTCGGCCCATCCGCTGCGTCAATGTACACAAGGATGATACATATCGCCACTGAATGACAAGCTTGATCTCTGGGATATCTAAGCCCTACCGAAATGTGTGAGTCATTAACATTTCAGATATGACTCGGACACGACTTACCATTCCTGCAGCATCTGTACACATGATCCCCCAAATCTCGCCGCTTTGTAATTTTGCAATGACCTCTTCACGAAACTCTGGACTCATTCCGGAATGGAACCACACGACCTTTTCTCGAAGATCAGGTGGCAGGTTCTCCCATTCTTTTTTTGCTAGTTCCTCTGATTCAGCCCGTTTATTGACAAAGACCATAAATGGTGGCGGCTGTGTCTTTCCATCGAGGTTGAGAATACGCTCAAGATCAAGCATACTCTTCGCAGAGTACTTCATCTCCTCGACAGTGAAGTAGATGTTTGGCCTGTCATTTGAGCGACATATGACGGTAGTCTTTTCGGTCCTCATCTGTAGTTTTGCCTGTACATCACTGAGGACGAGACTGGGCATTGTCGCCGAGACGACATGGAATGGAACATGCGACGGTATCAGCCATCGCAGGATCCCAAGTTGTCCGTATTCTGGACGAAAGTCATCCCCCCACTGACTTATGCAGTGGCCTTCATCGAAAGTGATGTTGAATAGTTTAGACGTGTTATGATCGCTCACACACCCCTCGCCGACACCCCTGTCCCTCGCCTACTTTCAATTCCTGTTCCCATTCCTGTCTCATCTCGTTCCGCATCCGTCCGCGCCCCGGTCCGCGCCTCTACAACGCGTGCGTGCTTCGACTCTCTGACCCCACCAGCCCCACGGATGCCTCGCGCTTGTTCCGCCCTAACAGCTATCTCCAAGATTCGATCTCTCTCTTGTATTTGCAATTCTCGCTGGTGTCCCGTCTTTCCGTTTGCCGAACTATACTTAGTGTTATCATTTCCAATTGTATGAAACTTCACCCCTATCCCGTATTCTTAGCCTTAGGCTCCACATGGTCTCGTAGCTTAGGAACGTGCCACTTCCGTTAGTTAGATGTATAAGTACTTCGCTATGCACGTGTAGAACCTTAGTCTAATAATCAACAACGTTTCCACGCTCTCGCTCTCAGTTCCCTTAGTCCGCGCGACGAACTCCTTATCTGAAATAATGGACACGCTAGTAGCGCAGGGAGGCGCAGCTCACTAAACTCGTGTAGCTGAAGCCGAGTCCGACCGCCGACCATAGACCGTCGCGCACCGCCGCCGCTCTCGCGCGTGCGGTGCCCGCGCTCCGTCCCGCTCGTCCTCGTGTCACGTATTTCGGTTCGTAACAAGACATGAACTTCTTTGACTTCCAAAGGACTTTGAAATGGTTGTCTTTCAATATTTTCTCTGGGCTAACAATGATGACACGGTGTTTTCCTGTTTCTATTTCCTAAAGGTTAAATCAGAGAGTGAAGTAAGGCCAGTTGAATACAGGCTCAGTACCTTGAACAACTTGTCTGTGGCACTCTCACCAGTGATATTTGCCGCATTTATACCAAGCTTCTCGAGCTCAGCAACATTCTTCTCACCAAGTATATTGAGAGCAGTGACAATGATAATGATTCCGTCATCATTGAACAGCAGCGGAATCCAGAATGTAAGAGTTTTTCCAGATCCTGTTGGTGAAATGGTAATACAATCTTTTTGTTCGAGCTGAGCTAAGGCAGAACAGGCCTGGAAAATACATGGTTGGACACCAAAACTATTCTGGACTGTAGAACGTAGTTCGTTGAGGGTTGGTACAGTAAACTTCAAACCAGACATAGTAGCTACTATGATGTCAGAGCGTCCGTTATAGGAAAGTACTTGCCTCGAGTGAAAAAAGGGCTCAGCCTTCAGATGCAAACACAACCAAATTTACAAGTTGTGCCAGTCGCTGGGACGCGTTAATCCAGTCCAAGTTCAAGTTTACATAAGCACAAAAAAAAAAGTTTAACGCGGCCCGCGGCTGGTTTGGAGTCTGGCCCTCATCTTGGATTAAAATCATCCCCTGTATTTCATCCCCTTGTATAATGAAAATTCATCCCATTAGGGTAAGAAATTTTTGTAGGATAACACATATGAACTCCATCCCTTGGATGGCTGAAATATATGGGATGAAAATTCATCCCAAATTCATCCACCATTAATTCAGCCATTTATGTTAGGAAATTCACATTTCAGCATTTAAATGGCTGAAATTCATACCCTGCCAGTTTCACAGTGTATACAGAGTAGCAGTGGTAGAGGTGTGACAGTGGGAGTGGGGCGACAATGGTGGTGGTGGTCTCCAGGAATGATGTGGCAAATTGGACTCGGAGCAGAGCTTGAAACAATGACAAAAATGGAAAGTGAAAATGAAAGTGAGAATGACCATTTTTGCAAAATGGGGGGGTGCTGCCATTCTGCAAAAATGCTCATTTTAGCACTGATTTTCGTGTCGATTCTGGGTATCATTTTCAAAAAGGGGATAAAAAATGAAAACTGAAAATGAACAAGAAATGAGCCAAAAATGGCTACTGTGAACAACCCTATTAAGCATAATAAGTCAGTATCAGATTTTCCTGATGCTGGTAAACCAATAGTCAAAATTCAGGCCAATTCATCAGGTTCTAGTATGCAACTTAATTTCACATGACCTTAAGCATACAATCATCCAACTTTTCTCTTTACTGAGAATGAGGGGCGATTGAATACTACGACACATAACGAAAATCAGATATTACATAAGCTCGGCACTGTGTGTTCATGATCCAAAAATAGTGAAGAGAGATAGTAGCATCATAATAACGACTCCAGCCGCAAGTAGAGGGAAAATGACTGTAGGTGGAAGATGTACATTCCCGAGTGGGGTATCAACAGCGAGGCCATTTGCCAAAAGGATGAGACCAGCCACCATTGCGAACAACATGGTAAATAAACTGACTATCATGAATATGATAACGCAGCGGAGATACTGGCGTCGACTCCCTTCCCGACGCCAGAGTAGTAGTATGACGACGATTAACCCTGTTGACCCTGCAATGAATAGAGCACCACCGGTGGTGATGAGCCAAATGGAATTCAGCACAAGCAACGAATTGTTGTCCAAAGCCTTGTTTTGGGCCAACGAAGCAGCATAAGACAGCAAGGAAACCGACAACGAAGCAATGAATGCCCCCTATTCAAAGCATGATCAATAACAATGTGTGCTAGAAGGGCGAACACGCACGACGACCGACAACGCAGAAAGAATATTGACATTGCCTTCCAATTCGCTATCATTCTGCTGCTGGTTCACAGTTGTCGCGTTGGGAGAAGTCATGATACTGAGGGTGGGGAAGGATGCTGTCTGTAACCCTGTAAGCCATTAAAATATACCGTCACTAATTATCCTGTCATTGCTGACAGCTGTCAAGAGTCAAATAACCGAGTCCAAAACGGGCTATGACAGTATAGTCTTATTTCCATAGATCTTCAGACCTCGTTCTTCTCAGTGACTTTTATCAAAACTCACTGTTGTCGTGTAGAGATAAACAAAGCCGGAAATGGAGTGTCGGCAGATGTGGGAAGTCCAATCAGCAACATTGCTGTGCGAGCCGCCCAAAACAAGCTTATGTTTTTTCGTCCTCATTAAGCAACGAAAGACACGAGTGACAGCCTTCATGCGAGTAGACTGCGGCGCTTCGAGGTACTGAACCGAGAAAGCATTGACACTGCAAATGCAATATCAGGTCGTGTCATAACAGTGACGTACCAGCCGATATCATGTCGATAGGCCCCTGCACGACAGCTTTGTTTAGTTGTTTGTTTGAATGATGGAACCCTGCCGAGGAGCCGAATGCAGAGGCGAAGACCTACCTTTGAAGATGCCAGCCGTGTGGGCTCGGCATGGAATTAGCATCTACCGTGCTCGAGGTGTATCAGGCAAGATTTTGATATCAAATCGTAATGTTGTATACATGATGTATGGTGTTATTGTGGTAAGTTCTGGTAAGTTCCGTTAATATCAATGATCCGCTTGCCTCCGACCCAACCACGGTTCCGAATCCAGTATCGTACTCATTGCTACAGACTTGTGGTGGGATCTAGTAGCGTGCCAGCGCCCGAAGCATCCATTTCGATCTTCCTTCGTTGAATCGCTCACCACGCCGATGGATGTCATGTGACAACAATGAAATTTAAACATGCTGACTCACCGAGATCATCGATAATCGCCATCGATATCCTCGACATCCGCGAGTCGAACATGATCGATGATCTATGTTACATTCATTATGATACATCCAATATATATTGCCTCTTACACACTGGATTTGTCTGTTGGGGTCCCGAATATCCTACCTCCCGGTTTCAAGATCATCCGAGCCTCGTTGCTGAACAATGCTCTCGTATGAATTCCGAGCGAGCCTCATGTTCAGAAGCTACACTTGGTAATGTGAAAATGATTGTCTTAGTACAATGCCCTTTTACGTGTGTTTTGCCTTCTTCTGACAGATTTAAAGGATAGATTTATGACGAGACAGGTTAGCGCGCTGCAGGCGAGACAACACGCTATGATATTCATGTGGCCGATAATTTTTTGTAGCCTTGGCTGCTTGTGTACGCTGCCTCGCTGTCAGTGGTCTTGGCAAGCCAACAAGTATAAAAAGGATGCACAATCCTTGAAATATTTCACGGCAGTCATGACCCAGTGCCCGGGTTGCTCTCTGAAGTTTCCTACCCTCGATCTTTTGCAGTGTGGGAAATGCTCTAAGAAGGATGATGCAGGGTCTCAAACTGACTGTGACATTATCGATGTGCTGCCCTTCTTTTCATTTCTTGTCTTTGGCTCATGATTTCGGTGTTAGAAACAACCTCAATGTTCGGGCTGTGGTGTTGTGTATCAATGGCTGCGTGGAATTTTGTGCGGTGCATGTCAAATACGCTCCGAAACGGGTATGTTTAATGTTATATGTCTGTAAAATGTTGGGCTGTGAACTTACTAAACTCTCAGAACCCGACCTCTTTACTGGTGTGCTTTTTGAATGCACAATACCTATCGACCATGATTGACGATTTTTTCCAGATAACTTGCGTATCGCGAAATTTTTGACTGATCGTGTCAATTCATTTGACGGCGAAGCGTCGAAACATCGGCTCAACCAGCATCCTCAGAACAGCGCACTCCAGTCTGCCGCCAAGGTAAAAGAGAAGTTGTCTATATTGAAAAAGCAGAATAAATCCGAGGGAGTTGATGCTAGTGTCCAGCTGTGGATGTATCCGGAGAGTAAAAGTGGTGCCGCAAAGAAGGTATGTAGTGGTTTGTATTCTCCTGGCAAAGAATGCTAATCTGCATTATTCTTAAGGCACAATTGCCATCACTTCCTGCTCATTTTGACGGAAGTGGAAGTACTGACCATATGTTCGACGAGCTCCTGCAAAAGGTTCGAGTTGCATATGACCGCTGCCCCGCATACATAACACAGGAGTCCTCAGATGCAAAACCAAGCTTTGAGCGGTCCGTCTGCTTATGTTTCATCTCTTTTTCTGCACTTAATTATGCAACACAGGAAGCATGTTGTATTTGGCGTCCAGAAGGGAATCGCTGTCAGCTGCATTGATGAATCCTATTTGTCGGGTACAGTTGCCGAGTTTTTTAGTCATATCAAGTCAGACAACCTTCTCTCCGAAACGGACGTGAAACATCACAAAATACAGTTACGCATGTTTGTTTATCCTAACGGCTCACAGTATGTGGAAGTGGTATGTCCTATAGAATATCTTGAACTCAGATATTGAATGCCCCAAACTATAGGTTGACTCTGATGACGAGGTAACCTTCCTGATGTCGACAACGCGAAAACTACCACCAACACCAAAAAGGCTTAAACGCAAAGCAGATACTGCATGTAAGATCTTCACTCCTCGCTAACACAGGTTGCTCATAATTCCGCTGTCAAGTTGGACAGAGTATCTCACCTCCTCGGCTCTTAAGTTCACGGGCCTCCAAGATACGCATGGCCTCAAAGTCTAGGACATCAGTTGTCCGATCTTCTGCAAGTGCCCCACCGTATGTGAGTGCTTACCGGAGGAATGCGTCAACAATCACCTATGATTCGTAACAATTTCTCGTGACAACGTGTGAAGTCAGTGCATCGGGTGTCCCTTGCTTCATCAAATTGGACACCACCAAGACCATTCTGATTGGTCAGAATTGGCAGTCACACGTAAAGGGTGGCAAACGTATGGGTGCGTACTTGTCAAAAGGTTTTACTAAGGTTGCGTTTCAGGTGTGTGCCCACTAAATCAGGCTGTTATCAGGCCCGAATATAATTAATCCACATTACACTATAGGGTCGCTGTGATGCGAAAGATCTCGCAATTTTTCAATGTCAATTATCACGAGGATACGACAAGGATTTGAATAGAAGTGATCTGAGCGACGAACTACTTCTTTTGGGGCAGGCACAATATTTTCTCGACACATTTTATAAACGCGCTGAGAGTTTCGGAGTCAAAGGCCTTCCTTGTATGTGATCCCTGTTCGGTTCCTCTGCAGATCTGCATACCACCATTACTGCGTTTTAGAGATCAGATGGAATTTCACTGGCTCGTTCATTGGTTGTGCAGCTGGCATTGTGCCAGCACCAGATTCTGGTACAGTCGACAATCGAAGCTTACTGTTTGATTACTTCCTGGCTACATCTCTGCTCGATATCAACAATGAAACTGCTGAACGCAAATTTTCTGGTAATGAAGATGTTGGGCATAACACGGACCCTCTTGGTCGTGTCATTGATGCCTACATTCATCATGCGCTTGTAGACAGTCTCGGGGATATGCTGTTTGCCGATGTTCAAGGCATGTTTTTATGTGTCTACCACACAGTATCTTCATATTCTGATGTGCTTGCTTACGGCAATAGGTGTTGTTTTCGAGGATAAGACCTTATGTTTATTTGACCCCCAAGCCCATACGTGTGTGCGCCTCTCTAATACAGCTCGAAATGAAGCTCACACTTGTCAACCTTATGTATAACTAGCCCTACCGCTGAATCTGGTCATTGGGACAAAGGAATGTCCCAAATTACCGCATACCGAGCACAACACAAATGCAACTCAATCTGTCGTTCACTCCAACTTGACAAAAGTGATCAAGATGGATTGGACTCAGAGAAGGTATCAAAATGCGCACATCCTCTCCGTGTTGGGTTTTAAGTAGTGTATCATTAGGGTCGTTCACAGTAGCCATTTTTGGCTACTTTTTGGCTACTTTTCAATCTACTTTTTGGCTCCTTTTTGACAATTTGGCAGAAGAATGATCAAAAAGTGACTGAAAAGGAGATGAAAAATGAGATGAAAAATGGCTACTGTGAAACCCCTGGAACATAAAAAGAACAAAAAGGAATGAAAAATGCATTTTACCTTGTTGACGGCAGGCCCTGACAGGCCTCGGCACATTCAAACTCCACCCCAAACGACTTCGTGAAATTTTTTTCATGAGTTCATCACCAAATTGGGCACCAAGTCAATATTGTGTCTTTATAATTAACAACTTATTGAATTTCGAGCAATGTAGATTACACAAGAATAAATATATTACTACCTACTTACAAAAATAACTATGTAGTAGTATGTATGAAAACTGACTAATATGTGGAGAGCCCCACCCTACAAGCAAGTGCTCGCAGCGGTGGGTGTCGGATGCTGGGCGCTCCCCCCCCTGCCTCGCCCCATCCCTTGTTTCCAGGGCTACGCTGCAAGCCACCCTATGACCAGTTGCTCATAGGTGTGGCGGGGCACCGTGTTGTCGCCCCCTCTTCCCCTGTGGTGGTGTTCCCCTTCACCACTGGCTTCAGTCATGTCCCCCACCCCTCCTTGACCCTTTCCATTGGGACATACACAGCAGCCTTCCTCCCTTCGAGCAGTTGCTCGTAGCGGAGGGGTCTGGTGCCGTGGGCATCATCGCCTCCCCCTTGTCCCTGTCATCGTCCTGTCCTGTGTTGGCGGTGCTGGTGCTGTTGGCATTGGTGTTGGTGTCGTCGTCGTGGAGATGGTGACAGGCCCATTAGCACCTGTTCCACCCTGCGAGCAAGGTGCAGCAAGTTCGTTCAGATCTAGATTAGGTGAGAAATATTCTCTGCCAATAGTAGATCATAGATGGTCAGGAGGGGGCCAAATAATGCAGTATGACATGCCTTAGCGCATTCACAAGTGCAAACATCAGAGTGGTCTCACTTCCGCAATCGGTTGTGCTTTGTAGAAACATCCCTAGGTCACACCGCTTGTGAGCTATCCAACTGGCAAGTAATTGAGAGAACCTACCACCAAGTTTTGCGACCAAGGAGAGATAGAGATATGCAACAGATAATTTGAGCCGATAATTTGGAACAACCCATAAACCTAACCACTTCCCAGCCCAGACATCTCGTACACCCCAAATTGGAAACCTGATTTTGGATAACTTATCATGGCCATCTGCGCTCCATTCATGATGTGGCCCTAACGAGACTAATACAACCCGATGTACCTTTTTACTGACTGCAGGTTCATGGATAGAAAAGCCATCTGGATCATGCATTTTCATTTCACCCCGCACATAATCCCTATCAGTGATCAAGACAATCATTAGGACCAGTTAGTACTACCACAGATTTACACATGGTTATTGGAGACATACCTAGTGAGTGCTATACCTGAATTAAATAAAATCCCCTCGTGAATGGTAAATGGGCCCTGCCGGCTTGTTGGATCCCTTGCCATCTGATCTAAAACAAGCTGCCGCTTGACAATGGTTGGCGTTTGCTGAGTTGCAGCCCCACTTCCAAGTAGCTCTAAAGCTTTCTGGCATCGAGAAATTGTTGCCTCACTAGTTGAGTGAAGTATCGAAATTTCAATGGGAATCATATACATGCAATTTTCTCCAGGCAAACCTGATATTGATTCCCTCAGTGAGTAGCATCTTGCAAATTGTCTTGCGCACCGTAATATCCTTCCGGTGATATTCCTGGAGTAATGTGGTCACCTGTTCATCATCGAGAGGTGCTTATAATCACAACCAAGTGAGCACACATCCAAATGCCCCTCATCATAGACAATGTTTCACTCATGGCAATCTTTATGCTGATTCTTTCCAGTGGGATTATTGTTGGTAGACATCCAGCAAGTGGCAGGGCCTGGGCTAGTAGGTTCAAGTTGGGGTTCGTTCATCCTTCAAGCTAAATATCCGACCATTTTTATTACAGTTCCCGCATGGTATACACACACCAAACACGCATGATTTGCCTGACGATAGCCACACATATTGGAATGTCATGGCAGAACTTGAAATTAAGTAGTATGATCAACACGTTGAGGCTACTAGTACCAATCACCCATACCCCTCCCTGGGTGGCACCATGTCCACAACACACAATTACAAGAACATTACACTATGAGTAGACATGATCTACTAATGCTTATTGAGATCCATAAACAGAAATACCTGTAACAAAGTGGATGCGGGCCGACTCCTGGACTGGGGAGATTGGGAGCACAGATTGATATCAATCAGAAAACTTCACCAAACAATATGCATCATTACGATTTGATATCAAAATCCTGCTTGATACACCTCAAGCACGGTAGCATCACTGATAGATCATAGAACCAAACAATCACTAAATAGAGCCTGTTGTGCAGGGTATCGACATGATATCGGCTCTCAGGAGCGATCCGATCATTTCACGGTACTTGGTCTTTTTGGCAGGTGTGAGGAACATTGGCGAGACAGCTGGGGAATCGGGAGTAAGGCATCCTCAAGTCCGGAACAGGCAATGATATGCTCAATATACAGTCATACACCGCTCAGTAACAGTGAAATAAAATGTGTCTCGGAACAAGTTGTTAGAGATTCTTGGGCTTACACTGGTGTTGCACATGAGCCGCGGTTAATCCCTGACTCAGCTTCTGGCAGCTCTGAGAGCCGGTCCTCTGCTGCATGCTCAAGAAGAAGAATTCTCTTTAACAGAGGTCTGCCTAGACGGACCCCAAGATTTATAAGCGAAGGAGCGGACGTACTAGTTATACAACGGCTAATTACTTGACAAGTGACCAAAAAGAAACAACAAGAGGGAGAGGCAGGTGGGCTGCGAAATTCAATAGTTGATAGAAACTATATATATTTGATAGATCCGGATGCAACCGTGTGAGGAAAGAACTCAGATAGGATATGATGAATGGCACCGCTCACTGTTTGGATTCGACTGGACGAGGTAGCAATAGCTATAAAATAGTACCAGTGAATCCTGTAAGTGAGATCCTAGATAAGATGATTCCTTTACGGACAGAGAAAACTCTTATGATGCAAGTAGATAATATTCTTGAGGCGAAGCCTTGAATAATCAACCACTGAAAAAGTGAGAAGCTGATTCCGTTATGAAGTGCGACATGCTTACCTGTGTTGCTTCTGAATGAGATGAGAGTCAAGAGAAAGCAACACAGGGACCTCCTAATTGCACTCAAACTGTCTGTGACTTGGCATCTGCTAGCACCACATCACGGACCATGCAATTAGGAGGATGAAAGGGCTCGATGTGGATAGCGAGGCTAGTCATGTGATCGAGGACTGGATTGCAGAGGCTCCTTACCCTTGGAACCCACCTTTACGACAAACACATGGCTCGGCTTGGCTAAGCTCAGCTTCTAAGCCCGCTCTAGCCGATCAATGCTCACTCCATGATGTCAGCCATGCCACCACTATTCCCATGCCCACTCCTATGCCAGAAAGAGATGCCACTGGCCACAAACAAAGCCGTTTGGACACAACACAGCCTAAATGATGGCAATTGTCGTTTGGGGGTAACATTTCTTTAGTTTCTTATTTTTATCAACCAACTAATTGTATTTCTTCATTTTTTAGGATTTTAACTATTGGTAATGACGGACACGAAACAATGCACGCCCAACCACAACTGCCTTGACGCCACCGCCGCCTCGATTCCCACACAGCCATCTCGCCACATTGGGCCCAAACGACATAGAAATGGTCGTTTGGGCCCCCGGTAAGCTTTTTCCAGTCCTTTTGTGTTTTTTTAGGAATACTAATATTTCGTCCAATATAGGCTCTAACTTTATGACATTGACATGCCAGCCACCACCATGCAGCACCCTCCCCACCTCTACTGCCCAAAGCCAACAACGATGGACGACCAAGCGCCCGCCCCCATCCCTATGAGCCACTGCTTGTAGGGTGGATCGCGGATGCTTCCAACTCACCACACCAGCGCCCTCCACTGCTGCCATGGGCTGAAAAGGGTGCTTTGGATAAACAGGACAGGGACGACAAAGACTAGGACAACGACGGTGAGGGGGGGAGACGATAACAACCCAGTACCAGCACCAGCACCCGATGATGCCCACAGCACCAGACCCCTCTGCTACGAGCAACTCCTTGTAGGGAGGAATGTTGGTACGTCAGATGACAACGACAATGAGGGATGGCACAGCACCCACACCCACACCTACAAGTTCCTGCTCATGTGGTGGATCATCTAAGGTGACGGTGGAGAGAGGGGGCTACGATGACGGGAGACAGCGCCTCTAGCCCTGCCCCCCACTACTGCTCTCAGTTGTTCGCAGGGTGGAACGGGTGCTAACAGCCATGTCACCATCCTGACAGGGACAGGGGACCACCATAAAGAGGTGGCAGGGCGAAGGGAGAAGGGGGAGGAATGGTGAGAGGGGACCACGACGAGGGGGGAGGAATGGCAACGACGACGACCAGGTGACCGGGGGACAACAGGGACGGGGACAGGGACAGGGACACAACATCGACAAAGGGGATGAGACCACCCACCACTGCTGTGAGCAGGGTGGATGGGTGATGTTTGGATGACAGGGGGGAGATGAAAGGATTGGGGAGGCATGGGATGGACACCCACGATGCCACGATGCACTCTAGCAAACACCGTTTACTCGAGGCTTTTCTAAAATAATAATCAGTAGTTACAGTTCCCCTGTATTATGACTACTTCAAGGGGCCCCTCATGTTGTTTTTTATGACTATTATGTTCTATTTCCATGCAAATTTCAGAAGGGGAACTTGAAAGTGTAACATCTTCCCCCTCCCTATACATGTGCATCAACAAACAACACCATCAGGAAATTGGTGGGGGTCTGGTGTGACCAGAAAGAGTTGATCAACAATTAGCACTCTGCAATCAGTAGATAAGATTTGGCCAGGCCTTAACAGATGTTTGAATAAATGCGAGAAGGGATCATGGATGCTTCGACAGACAGAACTGTGAGGTGTGGTAGTATTTTATCACAACATACAGTTTTGTGAGTAACAGAAATGACTGTGCTGCATGCATCAGAAAAAAAGACCACCCCATACCTGCCCTGCATGACATAACATCACCAGGCAGGTATGGGGCATGTATGCTGTCTGCCAGCCAGGTACACTGGTATATGCTGAGGACAGACTTTTGGACACATAACAGCCCATAATGGGCAGGTAGCATGAATTTATGAGATCACCACATGTTCATGGCATGTAAGCTTGGCAACATTGAAATACACGACAGAACATGGCTAGTGTAGGTATATATTCCCATACTGTAGCATCAGGAAAATCAGAAAAAAACTTAAACTGACTTAAATGCTACTTAGCATACTTAAGGCTCATTAAGTACAATAAGCCCAAATTCATGAGAGGACTTGCCTTAAAATGGCTTAAATCATAACTTAAGAGACTTAATGTGGAACTTGACCAGCTTAATTCATAGTTGATTGGCTAGATTCCAGATTTTAAGCTTGAATAAGCCTCTTAAGTTGCAATTTAAGCCATTTTAAGGCAAGTCCTCCAAGGGGGTGGCAGAATGGGAAAAACTGACATCCACTCACCTTTTTTTCACGACCTCTGTTGACCCCCCCCTCCCCCTCCTCCTTCCATATGTAGTAATATTTTGTCACATGTTTTGATTTTTCCCTGAGCCTTTTGCCAAAAATTTTTGTCACCGATGTGTAATGACGTTCCACACTGCCCGATATTCACTGTTTTGGATTCATGCCTTAGGCCTGTAACACTCAACACATATCTGATGGTCAGCGCATCACACAGTGGGGACCATCATTGAAACCAAATGTTGACTTATACATATGTATCCCAAAGAAGCACTTTCACTATGATTCTAAAGCCTTGGTCTGAGTCGTCAATCCTCTCCCAATACAAATTTGTAAGGTAGATGAAGCTGTAAATCTGAAGAAAAGGCGATCCCACATGCATAACACATTGTTATGTCTTCCCAGTCCACCGCCATGGCTGCCTACATGTCCCTCATCCCGATCTCAGCATAGTGCAAACATTATCAACATGCTTGAGTTCAACAGGTCTTTCCGGCCTTAGAACCTCAGGCTTCCCAAAGTTCAGCATGAGGGATCACTGTCACAAGCGTGCACATATCCACAGTCCTGCATGACACACAACTTGCTGGCAAGATCAGCATCTGTAGAATTTGCTGTATGAGCACTCGATGCATTTTGCATTTGAAAACTTGGTGTCGGGTAGGTGTTATGAACCGAAAGAACGTGCTGGGAGGAGGGACAGAACGGATGATGGACAGATACGTGAGGTGACGCAAGCTGGAAACGGATTGCAACGAATGTAACGCTTGCCGTGCGAGCGCGGGAGCGTGCGCATGCGCGCGGGTAACAAGCGCGAACAGTTGCGGAAGGTGTAGCAGTAGTGCGAAGACATGAACGGAGTCGCACGCGAGATTGAGCGCAGAGCGCCGAAGCGCGGAGAGCAAAGCGCGAGGCGCGAAGTGGATGCAGAGGTGCTCGCAGACGATGCTGTAGTGAATGTAAGCCTACTCATCCGAGAGGGGAACATACACAGCTTCGAAGAACTGGCGGACATATGGGCTATTGGCTTCAACCATGCATAGCAGGCCGGTTGCGCCCTGACCTAGCGACGGGCCCGTATTTCGGAATTAAGAAGAGAGGATGACTAAGAGTGAGGGAGCGGACGAGACTAAGTTCAACGACGGATGTATTGCGGCGGTTATGCGCGGGAACACGCGCGGACAGCGTAGGTAACGGACAAGTACAAAAAGTACAAGTGATACGAGGAAGTAGCAAATCGAAGTCGAAGTTGATAATAAAGCTAAGGAATAAGAGTGGGAGCTACAGCTATTTAACGAGCGCGAGAGCGCAAGGAAGCGCGGCGCTCCGCGATTATGTAAGGCGGGTACGGCATAACATAATTGAAATAGTAGTAAATGAATTTCAAATGAATGAATGAAATGAACTAAGAATACGGACTTGAAATAAGGATTGCAAATTCGGTTGCACACGGCATGACCCAGGATAAGTGCTAAGCGCGAGGCGAGAGCGCAGCGGAGCGGATCAGATGATGCTAGAGTCGCGTGGTGTGCGCGCGGAAATAGCTTGCACAAGAATAGATACGGGTTGCGATGCGAAACGAGGTTATTGCACGAAAACGGATGCACGAGGTGCGGGGAGCTCAGGAGACATGTGGAAGCGGAAGCGCGGGGTGCGCGGGAGCGCGGAGATCGCGGACGGATGGATTTTGACCACGGCGATGATGCAGGAGTGCTCGCACGAGTGTAGCAGCGTGTAGAGAGCAAAGCGCTAGCTGGAACGACTTGTAAATTGGCAAGAGGGTTCTAGGGGGTGTAGGGAATAGTCACAGGTGTGACAGATGTCACGGGGAGCATAGGAAAATGCATGACAATGAGGGGGGTAGTTACGATCATAACAGTAGGTATGTGTGTTGCAGCTCACCCTGCTGTCGCTATTCATATTCTAGACCCAGATTCATACTTTGAACACAGTGGAACTATTTTACATAGCAATGTTTACATTACGGTACGTTGGAAGGATGATTTGATGATCAGGCTTAGTCCCAGTACATGCTACAAGTAGTATTATAGTAAATATACCATCACAGAATATGATGTATGCCATTTAGAGGCTCATTGAAGCTATCTTATGTCTCAACGGACCCATTCTGCATCATATTTACATGGGTCATTTTTTTTCAGCCTCCAGCAGGACCCCCTCCCCTCTACCCGCAGTTCAGGATTCCCATTCTGCCACCCCCTTGAAGTCCTTTCATGAATTTGGGCTTATTGTACTTAACAAGCTTTAAGTATGCTAAGTAGCATTTAAGCCAGTTTAAGTTTTTTTCTGATTTTCCTGATACTATATACAAGTTAACTCTGCTCTGGTTGTTCAAGTAATGGTACTGTTGCATCAATGTTACATTACCATGTGTATGTAGTGATTGTCAAGGGTATTGAAACCCGTGCAGGTAACGGCCAAGGGTAGCCATGGGTACAGGTGCAGGTACAAAATGTGTGACCCTCCACAAACCCATAATATCTTATCTATTTCAGATTTACTATATCTAGTTCAGGTGCGAAAACGCGTCAACAAGGAGACCACGTGACTCCATTGATTGCAAACACACGTGACTGATGATGGCAACCATCACTAACATTGAACAACCACTCCCACAACGCCGCATCCCCCTTCTCTCGAGTCCAACTACACCCTTTTGACCTGACCCAACAGTGAACCCCATGACTGGGGACCTGCCACATCACACACATTTATGCGTTTGACATCCACCGTTTCTATTCTGGCCCAAGGAACTTTCAAATATGCTGAGTATATTTGTTCTTTGTTTTTTTTCTTATTCTTTTAACTAACTACAATGTATTTTTTCTTCTTTCCTAGGGTTCTCTCCCATGACGGCCCCATGATATGCCCATGCCCTCCTCCCCATCCAAACAGGATGTGAGATCAGTTGGAAGGGCTTGAATGATGACAGGGAGGTGGGATAACAATGAGGAGGCGCCAGGAAGCCCGTGCAGTGGGGAACCCACAAGGTACGCAACTCCCCATTACCCCAGCAACCCTTACTGACCATGAGAACACCCACAGCATGAAAATCACATCTGACGCCCCCCAAATCCACTGCTATGAGCCCCTGTCTCACAGGGTGGATACAGGGAGCCCCTCATGCGACAGCTCAACCAACAACAGGTGCAGCTCGACCTAGCACCCCCCTTCTGCCATGTGAGCACTGGCTCGCAGTGGTGGTGAAGGATGCTACTGGGCCACGATGTTAGGTAAGATGAGTACGACATGCCCATGACAACTCAACACAACACCCCTCACTGCTGCAACTGCGAGCAACTGCTCATGGGGTGGATGGGGGGTGCTGACAGCACCGACAAATGGCGATGGACGGCGATGGGGACAATGTACCCCTGTGCATTACCCACAAGGGTATGCATACCCTCCCAACCCCCAAATACCCGTACCTGCCAAAACCCCCCACCCTCAACTATGGGTAAGGGTTTTGACAGGTGTGGGTACGGGTAGCGAAAAAATACCCGGGGGTTACCTGTGCCAATCTCTATGTGTATGTGGTTCAATTGTGTTGAGCATGCTACCAATCTGCAAAACCCAGCTCACCAATATCTTCCAACCACCCTCCCCATCCTCAGCACCTAGCTCATCAACTATGTCATCACTGTCCTCATCATTCTCTTCTTCTGACTCAGCATCAGAAGCATGCTGTGCATATCCAAAATTGAGTTCTTCACACTGAATCACACATTAGGCAGCACCTTCTTTGCTTAGTCAGACCTACAAGGCCTATTGTTTGTGACAATGGGAATAGGCCTTGGAGGCCTACCTCTGCAGGCTGCATTCAGCTTCCTTTTCTAATAATAGCATGCTGATGACATGTCACCTCCCACATGTAGAGATATTGTGCTCAGCAGATACCCAATCCTGGCAGTCCGCCTGTTCCGCCTAGTTACATCTGATCACACTACATGGTTATCATCCCCTATATCTACTCCTTGTATTGTAGTTGTGCTCATCATCCTGCTAAACTTGTGCATCCAACTTGTGGACTCTGGAGACTGTACTTCCACTTTCTGTGTATCACAGAGACTGTACTTCTGCTGGAAACCCTTCATACTTGTGCACAGCAGAGACTGGACTTCTTTGGCAGTGGCACACCACTGTTGTAACTTGGATAGCAGAGACCAGAATTCTGCTGGAAAGGATTTGGAAAGATTGTGGCTGTAATTTTGTGTGGGGCAGTGATTGTACTGCACTTTCAACACAACTTGGAACTTTGGGATTGTACTCAGTGGAGAACATACTTCTGCATTTGTAACTTGCAGAGAAGGACTTCTGCATCTCCACTCTCTTGTGTTGCAGACACTCTTCTGCTTTTGATCTGTGACAACTCGCATCTTATACCCATTTATTCATTCCTTCACCATTCTCACCATTTGCTCTCAACATATTTTGTCACAAATGATTATCCAGTCCCAATGTTCAACCACACCTTATATGCCAAATTACTGGCAGGTAGATGGAAGCTGTGGTTGGTCTGAAGACTTACAGGTTCTCAGAAGACAGAGAAGTTGAGAAGTTGAAAGATATCTGATGGGGGTATTTTTGTTGGCTCAAACTTGTGAAAGAAGAACCAGTTGGATCTCAACAGGAAGGATCTCAGCTAGTGTTTTAAGGTCTGGTTTGGTCCAGTTTTTGATCCCAAGAGGGGCAGCCATGGACCACAACCGGTCCAAACCGTTGCCCACCCTTGACAGACTGCAACCGAACCAAATACAACCAGTCCTATTCGGTTTGGTTGACCTCAAAAGACTGGTTTTGACTGGTTTTTACTACTATTTTTTAGTCTAATTTAATTCTATTATATACTTAATAAATCTAGTTACATCACCCTGTGAGCAGGTGCTCACAGCGGTGGGACATTACTAATAAAAAGAATAAAAAGAAAAAAGACTGAACAACAAAAAAGAAAGAAGAGAAAAAAAAAAAAAAAAGACCCCACTGTCTCATGTTTGTAGCGAGAGTGGGGTGTTGTATGTCATCCCCTGGTATTTGTTGTTGTTGGCCTCGTTGTTTGTTGTATCCCCCATTTGTGTCGTCCCTGTGTTGTTGTCCTTGTGTTGTCATCCCTGTGTTGTCATTTGTTGTCCCATCCCTGTTGTTCGTTGTCTCCCCCATTGCGTGTTGCCACCTCCCCTGTTTTCATTGTTCATTTTCTGCTCCCTGTTGTTTGTTGGCCCCTCCCTGTGTGCATTGTCATTCATCATCAGCACCTCCATTACCCCCTATGAGCAGTGGCTCGTAGGCAGGTTGGTGGTGCTGTGATGTGGTGTCGTCCATCGTTCGTGGCTGCTGTTGCCATTGCCATCTGGAAGTGGTACCCATTGCCCCCTGTGAGCAGAGGCTCACAGTGGTGACATAGGGCATGTGTGGGGTATGGTGAGGGCCTAGGTGCGTTGTGTGGTGGCTAGGCGACATTGTTAGCAAAAGATAAGCAACTAAAAAACGAATAGTTAGTAAAAGAAATAAGATTAAACAAAAAAAAACATACTTGATGGCCCAAACGACAACTAGCATCATTTGGGCTGTCTGCTTTGTGTTTATTTATTGGTGGTGCAGTGGTGTGCATGCATTGATGGTGGTGGTGGATGCATGGGATGAGACTGGATTTGTGGGAGTCATTTGTTGTTGTGGGAGTCATCTGCCAAATGGTGCCACTTTTTTTCTTCAGGAGCACATGACCACATGGTCTGTGCATGGCACAGGGTATATAAACACCTGCCAAATGACTACTTTTCTACTTGGGCTTGTCACACAGTCCCACTATGTGTAATTGTAGTGTAATTATTTTATAAACCATTATAATTAGTACTTATATCAGTTATATTTTCTTACTTTTAAGCTTGTATATAGTACATTGTACATACTGTGAGAAGACTGGTTGCAACTGATTGCAACCAGTGTTTGAATGGTTTTTTAATATTTTGAAATCAAGGCAACCGGCAACCCAACTGACACCAGAACTGAGCAACTGCAACTGATGGTCCAGTTGCAATCGGTTGGGTTGGGTTGGGGTTCGGTTTTTTTTTCGGTCCAGCCAACTGGACCTTCAAACACTAATCTCAGCAAGTTTGGATTGAGGGGGTGCAAGGTGATTTACTTTATTTTACTTTATTCTTTCAATGGATTGGTTACCGTCTTTCGCTTGAGGGGGTGTGTAGAGATATCATGCTCAGATGGATACCTGATCCTGGCAGTCCACCTGTTGTGCTTAGTTACATCCAATCACACTACATAGTTACCATCCCCTATATCTACTCCATGTATTGTAGTCATGCTCTTTGAGCACTTGTCACCTGCAACTGTGGGCTCTGTTTCATTTGTTGTCTGTGGCTGTGGGCCCCAACTTCAACACCACAGCTGCCTCTGCCACCTCCTGTGAATCTCTCACCAGTCCTTTGCCTCCCATTCTGCAGCTGGTTTACACTGCCCAACCACTGGTGGTTTCTCTAAAGCTTGTATTTCTATTATGGTCACCATGTCACCACCCTCTATGCCTCATGTTGACCACTCCTGTGGACCTCTGGATTTGCCATCCAGGGCCTCACATTTACCACATTTCAAAACTCAGGGCAGATGCTATAATACTGTGATGCTAAGCCCACAGTGCTCAATGCATTACTTGATAAGTACCAATTTATTTTATTTTATTTTATATTTTATTCCCATTTATACTCTGTTGTGGTGTACCATATGTTAGAGTATACACAGGCATTTTTCTATCTATCATATATAATTCCTGTGATTTGTAATAGCTATGCCATGAGCTCTTTACCATCCCCCACCAATTCCTGGTGGATTCCTGGGGAATCTGCCAGGAATCCCAGGAATCCCAGGAATGTGTTATGTCCCATGCAACCATGCTCCATAACCCCTACCCGACTCCAGATAATCATGCAACATCATTCCGTAGGCGCTACGCCTTCGCACATCCATGCACACTCGAGCGCAACCCACATGCGTACGTCCACGCACGGAGCGCACGCTCGCTCGTCATTGACTGCATGCGCTCTCACTCGTCATTGACCGCGCGCGCTCTTGCTCTTGCTCATCGCGCTTGTGCCGCTTCCTCGCTCTCGCACCTTCGCGCTCATCTCGGTCATCAAT
>QMFE01005357.1:0-13625 GCA_003314665.1 Tricholoma sp. MG77 | reverse complement strand
GTGATCAGTGGTCAGGTGGCAGTGTTGGGGCATTTTGTGCTTACCTGGCATGCATGCGGTACCCGGGCTTCCTGATACTTCCCTTGGGTCTCTTAACCCCAAATGACATCCTTGCATCCCATTTGGACAGGAAGGAGGCCTTGGGTGTGCATTGTGCGTCATTGTAGCTCATCGGTGTGGCAGTGGGTGCTCAGTTGTCCCTTGTTCGTTGTTGCCAGGTGGTCCTGGTGCTGCCTGTTGTTGTCCTGATGTTGTGGGTGCGCATCGTGGTGCTGGGGCCTGCGGGGTCGTTTCCTGTCATTTGGGTGTGCTGGTGTCATTTGGGTGTGCTGGTGTCATTTGGGTGTGCTGGTGTCATTTGGGTGTGCTGGTGTCAACGTCGGCGCTGGCATCGTTGCTGGATCGTCGTGGTGGGGCCCTGGTGCTCATTCGTCATCGTCATCAGTGCCCGCCATTATCCACTCGCCCTATCCAACCTGCAAGCAAATGCTTGCAGCAGTGGGAATGGGTAGTGGGTCGGTGTTTTCTGTTTCGGGGGATTTAAGTGCGTTAGTGATGTTGCGCACTTATGGGGTTCACTGGGTGCTTACCGAGTGAGTATCCCCCTCCTGGGGTCTCCCAACATCCCTCTGTGCCCTCCTCACCTGTGTTGACAGCCTCACGTCCCATTTGAATGGGGAGGGGGATTGGGTGGTTGTGGGCATGTGTTGCATGCTTTTCGTCATTGCAGGTTGCCACTAGTAGAGTACAACCTAACAATCAAAAAAATGATTAGTAGCTGAAAAAAAAGGAAAAGAACAATGAAAATACTTAACCTCAAGTTCCTCAATAGACATCGACAGTCCTAAATGTTGAAATCAGATATTCCCAAACTCCTCAATTATGTAATATTCCTTATTACTAATATCTCTTATGAAGACATATGCATTGTATATAGTACAAATATGCACACACAGGTACATATGTAGAATATGTATATAAACCCCATGTATCTCTCTAACGTCTAATAAGAGAGTCTTCCTCTTACCACCACCACAGTAGTATACTCGTAAGCTCAGCCTCATACCAAGGTCAGTACTCAGAGAGCACTTCTACTGCTATGTAGGATATGCCACTTCTACAGGTTATGGGCCCTGGTAGCTAGTAGCAATGCACTGCGCCCCAGTGGCTGCGACATTGTCTACAATAATGCTCCAGTGGTTAACGACCTAAAAGTGCGCCCAGTATGAGCTGCATTATGCGCTTCCATACATGCTGCACTTGCGCCGAACTAGCTGTGGTAGCTAGTTAAATGGCAGCATTGAGTCTGACTCAGTATACCTCTATTAAATCAAAATTATTGTGCTTTTTGTGGCCGATAACGACGAGCCCTCAATGAGATCACCGTGCTTACAGTGGCCAGTGATTACATTCAACGGGGTTAATGACGAGGATGTTTCATCATTTTGATTCTGATCAAACGATGTCAAACATGCACTGACATGTTGCTCTACAGCAATAAACCATGTCTTCAAGCCTTGAGAAACTCATTCCTATTTTTGACGGTTCTAACTATCTAACCTGGGCAGACGCGATGAAATCTTATCTGCGATCCCAGGAGAATTGGCAAGTTGTCACAGGTGGATATGCCAAACCTCTTAATCCGGGTACCGGCGCTACCACTGATGTCTGAAAGGACTATCAGGACAATTTACTTCACTGGAAGAATAAGGATGACACCGCATTCGGAACAATTCTGTTACGAGTTGCTGCCTCTCATCATTCTCTAGTTACAAGTAAAACAAATGCCAAAGACGTCTGGGACACTTTACTCGCCACCTTTGGTGTGCAAGGTCCCTCACTAGTCTACTCGGACTTTAGATCTGCTTTACAGATGAAGATTCCCATTCGCAAACCTGCGTTGGAAATCTCTCGCATGCAGACCGTTTTTGGACGAATGTCCACAAATCAGATTGTGATACCACAATTAGTCCAAGCCATTATTCTCCTTGCTGCATGTCTGCACGAGTATGAATCAGTTTCCTCCGTTCTTCTCCAAACATATGATAACGCTACTCTCAACTTCACTGTTGTCAAGGACGCTATCATTGCAGACACACAGTGTCATGCTACTGATTCTAGGCTGCCTACTGGCGCTGTTGCGAACAAGATCTCCACAGTCAAACGGAAGGGTCCGAATCCAAATTGGGTTCCCCAATCTGGATGATTCAAACCGGAAGGATCTAGTTCTGGAAACAACGCCAATGCTTCTAACAAAGGCAAAGGCAAAGCATCGCCTACCCGTGGTAAACGTGGAGGCAAGGACAAGAAGAAGGAAGAAAGGAAACAACACGGTCACCTCGCCTCTGTCACAATCACCACAGATGAGTATACCCTCCAAGAAGGCGGAACTTCGTTTCCCTCCACATCTTTTGATGGAAGGATCTTTCTGAAGTCTCCCATGCCCTCTTAGTTGTCACGTAATCTAAAGCCTCTTGAGAAAGTCTTCACAGAACGCGCACTGAAGAAACGAAAGACAGAGGACGATTCTCAATCCGAAACGAATGATGATCTTGTCTCGCTTGGATCGAATCCAGAAGCCGAGGCTTCTAATGATTCAATTGACAGCATGACACGTGCCTTGATGCGCAGAGACCCTGTCTCGCCACCAAACGGCACAGCACCACGGTGGAGTGAAATCGACAATTGCTACGTCGACAAACCCTTGTTTATCCCCTCTTGGGAAAACGAGATGATATCTTCATCTTTGGGTGAAGATTCACCACCACCTTTGATGATCCCTCCTCGCAGACCAGACATCACTGAAGATCAAATCGAACGGATGGATCAAATTGACAACATGCTCAACAACATAAAAAATTGCGAGTATATGGAGGAATATGCCGGCGAAAGGTTAGTCCATTCACCGAGATGCATTCATAAAGCTAAACCCACTCCAGAGACCTTTTCTAATTGAAAGTCTGGGAGAACGAATAAGGACGTTGATGACACTACCTATGAATATTCGGGTTGGATAGCTAGAGGACATATTGTACCTTAATTATGTCTTGCATGTATCGGAGAATGTAATAACAATGGACCATGTGGCACCGGAGCAGACTGGGTCTTAGATTCAGGCGCCTCACGTCATTATACCGGACATATGTCTGACTTCTCATCATATGAGAAAATACATGAAAACGCATTTGTCACTACTGCAACCGAGGAGGTTCACATAGTAGGCAAAGGTGCGGTTTTCATAAGACATACCATTGAGGAACGGAATGTGCGATATGATCGTACTACCCGATTATATCCTGTCTTTTATGTCCCCGAAATGACAGTTCGACTGCTGTCGATGGGAACATTTCTACGGAAAGGACAGAACCATGTGGTTGGCTTTGCCAATAATATCCACATTATCAGTCAAGACGGGAAAACAATATTATCGACTGAACCCCAAGCGGGATCAGAGAACACAATATATTGGGCTTTCACTCACATCAAGGATGCTGAAAGCATGGACACTACAGCTGTCACCATGTCTGTACATGTTGCTGACTACCAAATCTGGCATAAGCGACTCGGTCACATGAACAACCAAGCAATGCTTAAACTGCCTCAGTGCACCATAAACTTCCCAGGTAAAATACGCAAGCAGAAAGATACACCCATCTGTTCTGGCTGCATGGAAGGGAAAATGAGCCGCAAATCATTTCCCGATTCCAACTCGAGAGCCAAAGAAAACTTTGAGCTGATCCATTCGGATCTTAAATCTCTACCCGTGGCTTCGTACCACAAATACAAGTACTTCATCGTATTTGTTGATGACAAGTCATCTGCCCATTGGATTCAGTGCTTACACCTGAAATCTGACGCTAAGAAAGCAATAAAGCAGTTCGAAGCACTAGTCAGAGTCCAATACAAGTCGACTATTCGTCGATGGTGCATTGATGCAGGGGGGGAATTCATAAATCTCAATTTGGATGATATGCTTAAGGATCTCGGAATAAACATCGAGAAAAGCGTACCATACATGCACCAACAAAATGGCCGTGCAGAGCAAGCTATCAGAACCATAATGGAAAAGGCACAAGCATTGCGCTTTACCACATGCTTACCACAATCCTGGTGGGAATTCTGTATCGAACATGCAGTCCATTTACACAATATGACTCCAATTGCCCACCTAAACTGGCAAACTCCTGTCCAGGAACTCAAAGGAGAACTTCCTGACATATCGCAATTACAAGTATTTGGATGCAGAGCTTATGTATACATACCGGAAGAAAAGAGACCTAACAAGCTCGCACCATGGTCAGAGTTGATGACCTATATTGGTGTTGAAAGCAGTGTTAAAGGATACAGGTTTATGCAATGATCTGGTGCAATGTTCCTAGCTACCTTTGATGAAACTCTGTTCCCACACTGCAAAAGTGCACAAACTCCTCCTAACCTACAACTAGGAGGATTACCACCCATCTTGCCAGAAGCACCACACAACCATTCTGACAGAAGTAGCGACGACGGTAACGATCACGATCAACGCGATCAACTGATACCACCAGATAAACGCCCTTCTGCGCCATCACCAGATCTACCCGATCCTGATGTCGGGGATAAACAAAGCGAACAAGGCACTCCTGACGAGGATGCTGCCACCGTTCCACCTGATTCACTGCAGGTACCTCCACGCACACTTAGTCAAGATGACTTCGAACCATGTAGGAGTGATCAGGCCGAGTGGAAACAATTGCCACCTCGCTGATCTGAGCGAAAAAGGTTCATCCCAAACCATCCTGGTAACATCTATGGAGAGGATCACGTTCCCTCTGACATAGAAAGAGATATTCAAAGAGCTCGGTATTGGAAAAAGAACGTTGGTCTAGATGAAAGAAAGATTTGCCATCACTATCATCCATATGACCGATATCATCCTCCGGGGAGTACCGCCCCGAATCTAACGATGGATTCACCACCATCCTCAGAGTCATCTGAATCCAATGCTGAAGAAGACGAGCTCGAATATATAGATGCCCAGGAATCACATCTCGCAAGAGATATGAAAGAAGGCGGACATCTCGCTATTAGCTACCTGCTTCACAAAGCAACCAGCCCGGCTAATATCGACACAGATGCTTCCAACATGAAATTCAGCGATCTCAAGTTGCTCTCATCGCAACTCAGAATGGATTGGTTGAAGGCGTGTCACAAAGAACTAACAGATCTTCATCGCCGAAATGTCTACAAACTTGTAGAACTTCCACCTGGCTGCAAGGCCATATCCAACAAATGGGTTTTCCTTATCAAAGCTGATGAGAGAAAACGGGCCCGACTTGTAGCCAAGGGCTATTCACAAGTCGAAGGCATCGACTATGACAAGATTTTCTCACCAGTCGTGCGCTATGAAACTGTCCACATCGCTTTCAGGCTTAGTGCTCTTGAAGGCATGTACATGACAGGTTTCGACGTCAAAGCAGCTTTCCTTTACGGGAAACTTGACGAAGAAATATATATGAAACAACCTGAGGGCTTCGTTCTCACTGGCAAAGAACATTTAGTTATGGCGCTCCAGAAAGCGCTATATGGCCTTAAACAAGCCGCTTTAGCCTGGTGGAAAGAACTTGAAGCGTTCATGAAAACTCAGGGATTTCACTGTGCCTATGCAGATGCAGGTATTTTTATCTACAAAGACAAACGGGGCAGAATCATACACGCCCTTGTTTATGTTGATGACAGTCTGTTTATGGGGACAGACAGGTCTCTCGTAGATAAAAAGAAACGAGCGTGCCTTGAGCACTGGGAATGTCGTGACATAGGCAAAGTCACTGAATTCCTTGGCATCCATGTCACCAAAGAAGCAAGCAAAATAAAGCTCAATCAGCGGAAGTACCTGAAAAAGATACTTGATCGCTTTAACGTGACAAATGCCAAAATCGCACAAACACCGCTACCTGTGGGATATAACCCGACAGCGAATGATGCGATGGTCAACCCGACCTTACACCAAAAATACCAAGCTGTGATCAGATCTTTACTGTATCTGATGCTCGGCACGAGACCAGACATAGCTTACGCTGTGATCAAAATGTCTCAGTTCTCAGCTAATCCAAGCCAAGAACACCTAGACAAAGCGATGCATATAATGCACTACCTAGTCGGAACGCAAAACTACGCAATTGTCTATGATGGCCAAAAGTCTGAAAGCCTTATCGGCTACACAGATTCAGATTGGGCTGCTGACATGATCAAGCGCCGATCTACAACTGGCTTTTTCACTACACTTGCCAGTGGCATAATTTGTTGGCAATCATGCCTACAAAAAACTGTAGCTTTGTCATCCACAGAAGCCGAATACATGGCTCTTTCTGACACTTCACGTCAGATTAAGTGGATACAGTCCTTACTCGGCGAACTAGGATATAAATACCGATATGCACCGACAATCAAGGATTGATTTTCATCGGATCCAATCCAGTTCAAGAACAACGGACAAAACATATCGATATCCACTACCACTATGTACACGACTGTATCGAGTCAGAAGACATCCAGGTCTTCTTTTTAGAAGGAAAAGAGAATCCGGCTGACATGTTCACAAAGAACCTTGGCGCCATTCCCTTCATTAAATTTCGAAATTCACTCGGAATAACCTTCGAGCCAAGTTGAATGCAAAAATGGCAGTACAACTTGTGGGGGGGGTGTTGAAATCAGATATTCCCAAACTCCTCAATTATGTAATATTCCTTATTACTAATATCTCTTATGAAGACATATGCATTGTATATAGTACAAATATGCACACACAGGTACATATGTAGAATACGTATATAAACCCCATGTATCTCTCTAACATCTAATAAGAGAGTCTTCCTCTTACCACCACCACAGTAGTATACTCGTAAGCTCAGCCTCATACCAAGGTCAGTACTCAGAGAGCACTTCTACTGCTATGTAGGATATGCCGCTTCTACACTAAAATGCTTGTGATGTGGCAATTTTGTGGCCACATGTCTTGTCGCTTGGCGTTGATGGAACGGCATGGGAACAGGATTGACGGCAGTTGATGGGTGTGGGAGGTGGTTGGGGTTGGAGGTAGAGGAGACAATGGAGGATGTCAATGAAAGTCAACAAATGTTTCACGATTGTTTGTGTTGTTGTTTGGTAACGTGTTCAACTTCCAGCGGAGTTTGAACTGACTTACACTTGTTACATACTTGCTCAATATCCTTCCCACCACCACCACCGACGCCGCTACTTCCTTCCCTCTCCCTCTCCCCTCATATAGGGCCCAAACAACGACGGATATCATTTGGGCCCTAAGTAATCTTTTTTTTCAAGTTTCTTTCTTTGTTTTCAACTAACTACTGTTTTCATTTGCTTTTTTTAGGTTCTATCTATGTTATTTACCACGAGACAACGACGACAACCACCATGACAACATCAACAACAACGTCAATCACCACAACCACAACCACAACCACCACAACCACCATGACCACCATGACCACCACAACCACCACAACCACCACCCACCCACACTCCACCACTGCGAGCACCTGTTCACGGGGTGGATAATGGATCAGGACAATGGATGACAGCCGACAACAGAGACAACGGGGCAGGGTCAGGGATGGACAGTGAGGCACCGACAACGATGGCTACTGGCACCCCATCGCCGCAAGCAGCTGCGACGAAAAGGAAGTGGAGCCACAATGACAAACCCATGGGATGGGACAGGACAGGACGGGACAGGCCAACACCAACACCGACAATGAGGGGGTAGATGACGACAATGACGGGACCAGGGGATGAAGACCAATGACCAGGAAGAGGACGGCGACAGCAGGAGACAGTGAGGGGGAGGAGAACGAGACGATGATGACGATGACCACAACCACAACCACAACCACAATGACCACAACCACCATGACAACAACAGCAGCTATCACCACAGCACCTCCAACCGCTGCCGCGAGCAACTGCTCACGGGGTGGAAACAGGGATGGGGATGGGGATGAGGGTGCAGAGGGGGGGCAAGGACACCGACGACAGCCCATGAACAGACACCAAGCATGACGAAGAGGACGACAATGAAGAAGATGATGAAGAAAAGGACAAGGACAGTGACAGCGGGAGCTGTGTCCCCCCTTCCCCAGCATTTTGCATGTGGAGGGTTTTTTTTCCTTTTCATTTTTAATTAATATTGTTGCCCTTCCTCCCTGTGTTTTGCATGGGCGAGGGGACTTTTTTGTTCCTTTTTTTATTTTAAAAAAACTAGTCTTGTTGCTCATTCCCCCCTCCGTCTTGCACTTAGGAGGTTTTTAATATATGTATTATAATACAATTTATAAGTGTTCCCTGGTACTTCGCTGCAAGTATTGAAAGCCTGTCTACTACTGATACGAAAACAACAATGGAAATGCAGGAATATGAACTATACACTACCCCTCCCTATAGAGTCTGTTGGTTGCTATAGTGTCTACATGTTCTACAGTGCTACAGTGACTATGGTGTCTACAATGCTATGATGCTCTATGGCTCACTATGTCGTCTATAGCTTACTATGGTGCTATGGCATGACCCAGGGTTTGCTGATGCACCTGACTAGCGAAGGTCCATATTGTATTGCGAAACCAGTGGGGGACAGCGACGGCTAAGTATTCAGACTGAGATGTCATTCGTAAGTTTAAGCTTGATTACTTAGGGCTGAAGTAGAACTGAAGGGTTAAAAAGTTGAAGAAATTCAAAACATAGCGAAACCTCTGCGAGTGAGAAATGTGCCCATGTGGCACCACCTCAAAGTCTGCCCGTGGAGCACCCATCGAGAGCACCGTCCCTCAAACCCAGCTTCTCGAATACTAAAACGTACGACCAACACCCAGTGCACACATGTTCATTCCAGCACTGCCCTTGACACCAATCTCCCCCATCTCCCCACTGGCAAACAGGAAGAAATATCGAAACGAGGTTGTAATCTCATTCGGCACTTGCATTCCACCGAACCACTCGTGTTGCATTGTAAAGGGCATCCTAGTTCCAGGTGTCAGGAATACTATAGGCTTTGTGACGGTGTTTTCATGTTTGGGTCTC
Source organism: Tricholoma sp. MG77 (assembly GCA_003314665.1). NCBI lineage: Eukaryota > Fungi > Basidiomycota > Agaricomycetes > Agaricales > Tricholomataceae > Tricholoma > Tricholoma sp. MG77. The sequence continues at coordinate 4,553 of QMFE01005357.1, read as the reverse complement.
TTTTCGCCGGTCCGACCGAACCATTATCACATAAGCACCCGCCCCTTTCCTCTGCCTCGCGAAGTTGAATATGTGTATGACCATGCTTGTGGCCAGCAGCTCAGGGGATATGGACGAGCGTAGTCCATACCATAATCAAGAATCCATCTCTGTGAGAATCACATAAACTAGCTAGCGTGATTCTCGAGGCGAGCGATTGTCCTGGAGGCCGGATTTATATGTACCAAGTCGCCTCGAAGCCTCCAGGGAATCCTCAGGGGAACCAGGACTATTACAACATTGGTGCCATGCAGTTCCCGGACAACAAAGCGAACAAAGAGACGTTCGAGTTGTTTGACATGCTAGGTTCGAAAAAGATCAAATATATTTTGTCACTTAGGGAAAATATCCGTTACTTCAATGGTGAGTGCGAAATCGCATGGACTGGTTGTGGGGGTTCACAGATGTTGTAGATATCAAGACCACCGCGGCAGTTGCCAGCACTGCAGGTGATCACTTCAGCGAAGGGATTGCTGTAGGAGGAATGGCGGGCAGCCCTTCTCTTCTTTTGTACCTCCCAGCTCACGGGTAGCAGGTGCCGAAAGAATATTTGGATAAGGAACACACTAATTTGAGTAACAAGAAGTCTATGGACTAAATGCATGCACTGCTGCCGCCTATGACCCTTTTCGAGCAGCTCTCATTGCCGACTTCGAGAAAGGGTGGGAGGAGCTTATGAATTATGACTGGGCTTCAACGCGATCCTACCTTATGCAAGAGAAGCCGAAGTATCCATTATCTGTCATGCATTGGATGGAGAGCAGGAACATCGGGACAGGCGGCTTTGATCAGGCCTTCTCCGAAGTAAGCATATCTTCATCCATCAGACTAGCGCTGTACTCCAATTTGCTTCCAGGCCATCCTTGACTCTCTTGAATTCGATGATCCCACAAAGGGTGTCCAGTGGTGGTGCCTCGAAGGCGGCAGGAAGGCCTTGATTGACTCGATGCTCGACAAGTTGATGACTAAGCCTTCGTACAATCACTGCGTCACGTCCGTTAAAATGGTCCTCCGGTGCCTACCCGAATGTTTCCCCAATTGGCGCAATTGGCCCCATTGGCCATGGATCCGTTTCCCCTTGATGAAAGTCAGTGTCTCAGGCAAGGGAGAATACTTCACCCATGTTGTTTTGACCGCTTCATTTGTCAACCTTCGCACCATCGACATTGGCGGAGTCCCTACGACCTATAAGCAGTGCCAGGCCATCCGCACCCTCTGTTATGGCCCAGCCGTCAAAGTTGGGATCAAGTTCAAGACACGCTGGTGGGAGCAGGACGGTATTAGCCAGTGCGGAGGCTCTAGCTCTACAGGCAGACAATGCCGAGTGGTGGTATACCAGCTATGGATTGGACGAGGAAGGCCCCGGTGTATTGATGGTAACATACAATTGGTGTGCAGGTTTCCCTTCCTCATCTCACTCTGCGGCTACGCATAATGCTAAGCTGACCGTTTCACCAGGCATCAAGACGCTTCTCGTTTTGGTGCCCTCATCCAGAGCCCTGATTGGTCCAAACAGCTTGACCCAGATCGTAAATGCCTGCTGTCGGAGCAGGTCCTCCTTGACCAGATCTACAGAGACCTTGCCATGCTGCATGACCCGGGGGTGACCGTGGATTACCTTTGCAAGGAGACGCTCGACTACCGTGCATTCGACTGGTACCACAACCCAAACACCATGGGTGCATTTGCGCACTTCGCACCTGGGCAATTCAGTACCTTTTTCTCCGATATTGTGCATCCCACCGGTTATGGCTGCTTCCACTTTGCAGGTGAGCAGTCACCCCCATGCGTGGGTTGCCAGGGCGCTGGATTCGACCAAGTGGGTGGTGGGAGAGATCATACACTGGGATTTTCCAATTATGATTCCCAGATTTCAAAAGGAGTGTGGAAGGAGCTTGGTATTTAGGGATGAGGAGATTGCCCATGCGCATTTCATCAAGGGTTTGTTTTCGAAGGAGTTGGAAAATGCTGGGTACTATTGACCACACCACAGTGAGCGATGGACCTTGAGGATTGTATGAGGTATCAGCATGGAGAATTGAGTTCATAGGCTCAAGAGAATAAATGGAACACTAAGTTTTGGCTTCCTAAACTATTTCAAGTTGTACCTACCGAGTTCCTTCTCCCATCTGGGTGCCTCCTCGCCGCATTGCTGCACTCGTCGCCAAGGCAGCAGAGGGACCGCAATCCCGATCATGGGGTTCCGAGTCCCCAAAGGCCAATTGGTTTTCTGAGTTGACACACTAATGGCGAGAAGTGGCAAAAACAAGGATAAGATCACTCAGGCAAAGCCAAATCTTCTAGCTCAACCTCAACTTCGCAGTCATAGCGATGTGTTTCAACTGTAAAAGGATGATCCACGTTGGAACGAGTGGATTCAGGAATTCCGACGTGTAGCGCCGATCGAATAAACAAGGAAGCGACATTGGGCGCTTCTGAAATTGAAATTGAATATGTGGCAGTGAAGTTGATGCATGGCAATGACTTGGTTCGGCGTCAAGGTCCCAACTCTGGTGCCTCAGTCGCCTGGGCGGTCGTCGAAAGGAAAGAGACTGCAGAGCTGAAAGTCATGCATGTGGGGATGACATAGGGTAAATGGAATTTAGTCGGTACATTTACCATCAAGAGTCAACAGCTAGCTAATTATATTGTATCTATATCTCGAGGACTGGGGAATGGAGGCGGAGTGCTAGGCCTGGAGTTAGCAGGCCTTCTATAAATGGTCTGGACTGTGTTGTTAATAATATCGTACACTTGACCCTCCACCACAATTGGGCCTATCTCCTTTCCATGCGTCTTGGATGATCGTTGAGTCGCACAATTCGTCAATTTGCTTCCAGACATTCCTTTCCACAACGAGGGCAAGTGCGGCTGCATCATTCCCAGGAAAGTTTCTGTTTTTCCGCAGATCCCTAACAAATGTCGTGAGAGGGTCCAGCCAACAATTGAAGGGGTGAGTAGGCAGTAATCCTGCGTCTGTTGAACCACTGTCTCTCTTAGCGGCTTGCAAAGAAGCATTGGCACTGCCGCAGAAGGTATGGCCAACAACAATAACTGAAAGAAGAGCATAAATGCCAGCCTCACATCATGCAGTAAATAAGATGAAGTACCTCGTTGGACATGGCGATTGTGAACTGCAAAGTAGAGAGCAGCGTGCATGTTGCTATCGTCTCTAGGGAATAGGCTACTTATGACAAGTGAGATGTCAGACTAGAAAGCATGGAAAGGATCGAAGTACAACTGACTTTGCGATGTTTCGATGGACAAAAATTGCCTAGCAGTCTCCGGTACTCGAGCGTCACAACAACCTAGCCAGAACACCTTGAAAGAAGATGAGTTACAGATGAGCATTTAACGAGAGGTGAGTTCTTGGAACTAACTTGAGGGTTATGGGGGGGTTCAGCCTGAGTGGCATAAGAGTCAGACAGCGATGCGTTGTTGGCGAGAGGAAGCAAGGATGCAGACATGCTGAGGTGAGTCACTTATCGGTCTGACAGTTGACTTGGCGAGCTTTATGTACCTTAATTTTAGGACTATCACAATTGAGTTACGAATAGTCCTTCTAGGTTTGCATTCTCTTTGTGGTGATCGTGGGGACTGCACACCCTTTCGCGATTATGGTGGTTTCGTGAGGAGGTATGACTCGGACCACGACATCAGGAAAATGACAAATCTCTTATGGCTCTTATTCATCTGAGAACCGTCTTAATATGATCTGGTACCTTGTATTTGCCTTAGAATGCCTCAAATGGTCTGACTTTTGTTTTTCATAAGACATTGGTTTGATTCTTAAGTGCATAAGAGAGGTAAGACTCATAAGAAATCCATAAGTTACTGATGGTATGGCATGTCATTTAAGACTGCATTTCGGAATGCACTTGCATTGTCAAACCAGTCAAAATAAACAAGCCCGAAGCTGGAATCAAACTGAGGACCGGATGCACGACATTCTGCAAGCCACAACTTTGATGCAATGCCACTGAGCCATACACACTTATTCAAGTTATTAGAATATGTTCGGACTAAGGCATTTAACCTAAGGGATATGCTACGTTTCATAAAAAACTCCAAGTCCCTTGTTTATTGTTTAGTTTGCACACCATGTGACATGTTGAAGTGGCAACTTCAACTGGTGATACGTCCAACAACCTTTCCACTCCCTACCAGGGTATAACCACAGTCGAATACACCTGCCCGACCTGCCCAAATGATTCCCCCTCCGTTGTTGACACATCTTGACGAAAACCTAAAACCCCTACACAAAGCACTTGTCATTCTCGTTCCCAAATTTATTTATTTATTCTTCTTTCGTTTCAATTGCCTAAGCATCCAACAGCATGACTAGGTCAACATGACCATGATGGGTTCGTTTGGGGCTAGCAGGAGACCCATGTAGTGGGACACCAGTGAGGTATGCACCCCCCATTCTCATGCACCCACTACCACTAACTGATGTCTCCTCCCTTCCTCATATGCCTAGCATCACAAACAAATGGGCCCAAACAACAATAAGG